>ML784774.1:90603-103780 GCA_009831015.1 Picea engelmannii | reverse complement strand
GGGGGGAGGGTGGGGTCCCACACTTAATTCACGAAAAATCCCATGCCTCCACATAGAACTACCCAGATGTGTCACATCATCGTGATGTATGTTCCTTGTCCAACCAATGTTTGACACCACATAGGGATTTTGGCACTTCGATGCTTTGGCGCTTCGGCATTTAATGCATCATCCTATATCCTCGCATCTCCCGAAATCCTGGAGTTCTAAAGTTTTGGATTCTTGAAGTAGGACTCCGTCGAAGTGTTTACGTTGTCTCCCTCTAGTTGATCGAACGATCGATAAGGTTCCCAATGGACACTCAATCAACAATCCACAATGTTCCTGAATTCCTCCCCTTGATCTAACGATTGGCAGGATTTTGCCACTTTAGGACTTCGATGACTTTGTGTCCCTTGTAGATATTAACCCATTATAAATCATGAAGGTTTACCTACCAGGAAGGTCATAAAGTAGGGATGACTACTTGTTGTCAGTTGATGGTACTGCTTACGCTATCCTTCCACTATGCTTGATCTAACGGTTGAGAAGGGTCCCGGAGGATCCTTGGATCTATGGCCCATGTTACTTTGCAACTTTGGAATTCAAGGATTCCGATATTTTAAAACCTTTTCACTCCCGAAGTAGGTCAACGACGAATTTGACTGTAGCATATATCCAACAGTCATGAAAGATTCCGATGTTTCTTGGATCGACAACTCACGTAACTTCGTGGCCAAAAATATGGTTAGGGTTTAACGATAAAGTGGATCCCACGACAACAGATAGGAAATCACCAGTTGTTGATCAATTGTCTGTTCACTGTTTTGATAGGTTGCCTTCGACGGGATTTAAATGTTGTGAGGTTCCAACATCCCAAAGTCTCGGACCTCCGAAGTCTCGAAGCCTAGAATGCTTAGCTCCCTTTTAGCATAGCACATGGTTCCAGGGTCCTAGTCATATGGGTCTTTGATAAGTCCCAGAGGGATACACTCCCAAAACTTATCCGATATTTGGTTCAGGTCACGGACTTGAGCCTGCAATCACTAGGGAGAATGGTTTGAAGGAAGCGCCTTTAACTTTAGAATCCAATTCTTGTAACAAGACAACGGTAATTCTAAGGGGTTGGCAGGTTCGGAGTTATACCATAGAGTTTGTCTCGACTCTATATTTCCAGGTTTGTTCCCAAGATAGTCCCTTGACGAACTTTCCAACCAACATAGGGTAAAATTATTATGCCCCAAATTCATTTAAAACTCATTACTAACAATTATCCTTCTCTAAACAGAGGTAGGTAGGAAAACCATCTACAAAATATGATATTCAAGTTTTCCTTCCAATTTCTCATGCCGCTAGGCCATCAAAGCCACGAATTATGCCATTCAAGCAAGGTAAAATGTGTATTACAACAAAACAACCAAGACAACATAAAAATGCAGAGTCACACTTATCTGAAATTGGAAATTAGTTGGCAATTGTTGAAAGGGGTGATATTTTCCACCCAACCATAGGCACATTTTTCTCTTTGAGTATTCCTCAACAGGCCACCCCCTAGCTAGACCATGATTCCATGCGATAGATGAAGTTTTCCTTTTTTCTCAGCTACAACAAGGGACAAAGGTTCCTCTCCTTTTCCCACAGGGCCCTGGTAATTCAATTTTCTATCCACCAAGCAAGGGACCTTGTTGTGATTGCTCACTTAATCACTGCATCTTTGTTTATCAGCTTGATTAGAAAACACTGTCCAAGTGCTCTTGTACCCAAAATAACATATATTACTCAGTTCTCCTCATAACCAAAGAGCCTCACACACTTTGCTTCCTCTCCCATGGTCTTCGACCTACTCGTGTGTATCCTCTACCCTCTTCCCACGATTTTCTCGACTTTTCTTTCCTTTCCCAACAAGATTTCGTGAGTTGGATCAGGAAATTTCCATATGAGTACTATGCCCATCTCCTCATTTACTCTTGAGGAAGACTTCCCAACTACCAGCTTGACCGGTAATTAAATTTTCTGGGCTAGAAGATTGTTTTGGGTCTCAACAATTTATCTCCAACAGCGTACTAGTCTGGCAAGTTCATCTCAACCATCCATGGTTCCCCATACCATCCCCTCTCATGCATCATGATCCATACTAGCCACTTCCTTTCAATAGTTATGCCAAATTTTCCTTTTTTATTTTAATAACAAATCCACACACACACACACACACACACATATATATATATATACAATACATTTAATAACAAAGGTTCATAGTCTTTCCAAAATTCACATGACGGGTCTGTCCATAGTATTTTATCCAAATATAACTATATTTACAAGCTAGGGAGAAATAGGGGTATTACAATCCCCCTCCCCCCTTAAAGGAACATTTCCCTTGGTGTTTTATCTATTGTTGTGGTCTTTAGGTACATCGGCGAACAAAAACGGGTATGCATGTTTCATGGATCCTCCAATTCCCGTGTAGCTTCATTTGGACCAAAGTGTTTCCATTACACCTTGAACTATGCAATGGTTCTATTCCTAAGTGGAATTCCCTTCTTCTCTAGTATGCATTGGGGTCCTGGTAGGAGTTCTCCCTCTAGTTCCACCTGGATTACAAACCAATCAATTATATGATTAGAATCGTGTACATATTTCTTCAACAATGAAACATGGAAAACATTGTGTGCTTTCACTGTGGGAGGAAGTGCTAGTCTATATGCTATAGGTCCCATTCTATCCAAAATTTCAAAGGGTCCACAAAACTAAGGTGCCATCTTGGCACAAGTTCCCATTCTCAAGTAACTTTTTCTAGGCCTAACTCAGAGATACACATGATCCCCTGCTTTGAACTCTCTAGGAGTCCTCTTTATGTTTTCATAGTTTTTTTGCCTATCCTAAACTATTTTCATATTTTGTTTTATTTGAACTACTTGTTGTTCCATTTCTTTTAGCATATCTGGTCTGAGTTTAATTATTTCCACTAGGTTATTCCACCTGATTGGAATATTGTATTGTCTACCATAGAGAGCCTCAAAAGGGCTCATCTTTAATGACTCTTGATAGCCATTGTTGTAGGAAAATTATACCAGTGGTAGGTATTCTTTCCATTTCCAGGGTTGATGCATCACATGCATCCTTAACATGTCCTCTAACACTTGGTTTACCCTCTATGTATGTCCACCATTTTGAGGGTGATAGGTTGTACTAAATTGCAATTTAGTTTCAAAACTAGCAAACAAAGAGTTCCAAAAATTTGAAGTAAATTTTGTGTCTCTGTCTGATATGATTTCCTTAGGCATTCCATGCAATCTAAATATTTCTTTCATGAATATATTGGCAATATCTATTGCCTTGCAATTTGAATTTAAGGGAATAAAGTGAGTAGCCTTGCTCAACTTGTCCACAACTACCATAATAACATCATTCTGCTTGGTTGATTTAGGCAATCATGTGATGAAATCCATGGAGATGGTTTCCCATTTCCATTCTGGAATTGGTAGGGGATGAAACAACCTTGTTGGGCGTTGGTGCTCCGCCTTAACCTGCTGAAATTCTAGACATTTAGCTAAGTAATCAACTATGTCATTTTTTAGTCCGAGCCAATAAAATAATTTTTTAGTGGTTGTGATCAATTTATGATAACTAGGATGACCAGTCTATGATCTTTTATGTAGTTCATCCATTATGAACGTATTCAAGTCGTCACAATTTGGAATATATAATTTACCTTTATAAGTTAGAAGGCCATCGTTCAACAATTGGTAGCCCTCATACTTCATCCATGTGGGCTCTTTCTCTAGGTATGATTTCACAGTTTTCAAAAATGCATCTGGTTCTTGTTCACTTCTGACTCTTTCCTTGATGTTTGATTCACAGGTGCTTGCAGTTGTCGAGTGAATCACTTTCATACTTCTACTAAGGGCATCAACCACCCTATTTTCCTTTCCTTTAATATGTTTGATTTCAAAATCAAACTCACTAAGGATATTCATCCACCTAGCTTGTCTAACATTGAGTTTGGGTTGGTCGAACAAATATCTCAACCCACTATGGTCTTTCATAAGTATGAATCTTCTTCCTAGGAGGTAATGCCTCCACATTTTTAAAGCATGTACTATGGCAGCCAATTCTAAATCATGTGTCACATAATTGATTTCATGTTCATTCAATTTTATGGATTAGTAGCAAATCACATGTCCTTCCTGCATGAGAACTCCTTTGAGTCCTTCCTTGCAGGTATCTATACACACAAGGAATTCCTTGTTTAGGTCTGCAATTTTTAGCATAGGTGCATTGGTAAAAAGGTGTTTCAACTGTTGAAAACTATTTTCACACTCTATTGTCCAAATGAATTTAAATCCTTTTTTCTAAAGGGAGGTGATTGGATAACCAATCTTGGAAAACCCTTTTATGAACCTCCTATAGTATCCTATTATGCCCATAAAGGATCTAATATCAGAAACATCCTTTGGTGTAGGCCAACCCATGATGGATTTGATCTTGTGAGGGTCAATTTCCACTCCTTCCTCATTTATGACATGGCCTAGGCAATGGACCTTCCTTTGAAAAAAGTCACACTTATTAAACCTTGCATAGAACTTGTGCTCTCTTAGCACTTGAAGCACTAACTTGAGGTGCTCTTCATTCTCTTCTCTGCTCTTAGAATAGATCAGAATGCCATCTATGAAGACCAACATAAATATGTCCAGGAATTTGTTGAGTACATTATTCATCGAGAACATAAAGGCGGCTGGTGAATTGGTAAGCCCAAATGGCACCACCACAAATTCATAGTGCCCATATCTTGTCCTAAAGGTTTTTTTATGAATGTCTCCATCCTTAATTCGGAATTGATGGTACCCCAACCTCAAATAAATCTTAGAAAATATTGTAGCACCCCTCATCTGGTCAAACATGTCATTAATTCTCGGCAATGGATACTTATTCTTAATGGTCATCTTGTTGAGTTTTCGGTAGTCTATGCACAACCTGAGTGTGTCATCCTTCTTCTTCACAAACAAAGCTAGTGCTCCCAAAGGAGACACACTAGGCCAAATGTAACCTTTGTCCAACATCTCCTTTAGCTATAGTTTGAGCTCAACTAGCTCTGGAGGACTCATTTTATAGGGTGCCCTAGACATTGGCACCGCTCCGGGTACAAGTTCTATTGAAAAATCAATATCTCTTCTTGGAGGTAGACCTGGTATCTCTTCTGGAAACACATTTGTATACTCTCTTAATATAGGATGGTCCTCTAAGCTTGGTTTATTGTTCTCAACAGAGTTCAACACTTGTATTGCATACAAAGAACATCCTTTTATGCAATAATTTTTCACTTGAAGGGTTGATATTTGTCTCACTGAGACAAGCTTTTGAATTCCTTGTAGAGTTCTTTTCTCCCCTTTCACATATTCACACTCCAATGTTTTATTATAACAATTCAACTTGGCTTTATGGGCAACCAACCAGTCCATGCCATTAAATAGGTCATAAGATCCTAAAGGAAGTATATTTAGAGTTGCTTGGGTGGACAACCCACTCAAAATGAATTAACCTGCAAGTAAGACCTTTGTTACCTTTCTTTTTGTCCCAGTGGCTAGTTGTACCAGCCATGATTTAGTATGTTTTACTTGCTACAAATTACATTTCTCCACAGTTTGAGGGGCAACATAACTCAGGTTAGAACCAGGGTCAATCAAAATAGAAACAAGATGGTTGGAAATCGTACCTTCCATCTCCACTACTAAAGCTTGGTGATCAACTTGTCAATTATCCATGACTGCATAAATTTGTGCCATGCTCCTAGCCACAATTGACTATGGTAGCTTCCTAGACGTTGTAGACACTCCTATTGTCTTATTGCCTATGGGGGCAGTCCCTCAACCAATGTTCTTCTCTGCATCCCCAACATTTCAATGGTTCTCTCCTTTTATCGTCAATCTTTCCTGGGACTGATCCAAAGGGTTTATTTCCACTTGGTGATGGAAAATTATGTTGATACACACTTTTAGTAGGAAGGCTCGTCTTAGAGCCTTTCCCATGGTTCCTAAACCTTGAAGGTTTAAACCCCTTCTTCTTGAATCCCAATTTTCTTTCCTTTTTCCAATCCTTATATGAGGTTTTTCCATGTGCTTGAATTGCTCATAGCAGTACCTTGCCTTCCTAGTGGTGTCTTCTAAAGTCTTGGGTTCATCAAACTCAATTTTGTCTCGATAGGATTGAGGCAGCCTGCTAATGGATCATTGCACCTTCTCCTTTTCATCCTTGATGTAAGGCACATAATTCAACAGATCAAGGAATTTGTTGACGTATTCATCAATGGTGAGTTTTCCAAGTTTGAGTTCATAGAACTCCTTAGTCCTTTCATCATAGTACCTTACAGATAGGTACTTCTTCTTAAAATACTTTTCAAATTGTTTCCATGAAAACTCCCTCTCATGAATTCCTTTCACATTTCTAAGTTCATCCCACTAGACGGAGGTCTTTCCATTCAAGCTAAATATGGCTATTCAGGCCTTTAAGTTCTCAGAGTAGTCATGGACTATGAAGTACTTCTTTAGACCGAGTATCCAAGCTTCTGCTTCTTCCCCCTTCTTAATATCTCCATTGAAAGTGGGTGGTTTGGATTTCTTAAACTCGTCAGGGTCATGGCTCCTGGAATCTTTCCTCCTCTTTCTTCTCCTCTGAGAATGTGAACTAGTATCACTACTAGATGTTGGAAATACAACTGAGAGGGTGGGGTGAATCAGTTATGTATATAATCTTGAAACATTTCTTGTTATTTTCTGATTCTTTCTAGATTATTATTTAATGTGTTGTTGATAACTTAACATGCACAGATATACAATATTTGATCAATCACACAGAATACATAGAGACACTAATTTTCATGAGGAAACCCATAAAGGGTGAAAACCTCTTCTTCTTAGGATGTCAATCAAGCTCCAACTTTCATGTACATCACAATCTTTGAGCTCCAACTCAAATATGAGGCTACAACCTCTGATAGCAAGGTACAACTTGCAGAGAGCACCAACTCTCAAATTTCTCTAACACCAACTACATGGAAGCACCAACTCCCAGGTTTCTCTAGCACCAACTAGATGGAAGCACCAACTCCCAAGTTTCTCTAGCACCAACTAGATGGAAGCACCAACTCCCAAAACATATTCTAGCACCAACTAGAATTTAGAGGACTACAATCCTCCCTAGCACCACCCTACCACCCTGATTGAATCTTGCAAAATTTTTACTTACTTGCTATGTCTCTGATATGGTCTGTTACAGCTCCATGTCTCCTTTGCCTTCTTCAACTTCTATCCTTTGTTCCGCTTCTGCATATTTCTGCTTCTATGCTCTGCTCCTTTTTTCTCCTGCGCTCACAACCGCATGTTGTTCATCTTCTGTTCTTCCTTTTATGCTTTGTGTTGCATCTGCATGCTCTTCACTGCGTGATTGATCTCCACTTCAGGTACTACATTGCGTCTCCTCCTACCCACATGCATAATTATCGAAAAAGCACGCTATCTTCTCTGTTCTGCATGTCTTTCTCACGTCGATTCCTCTGTCTGATCATCATTCAAACTCTTTGTCTTCCCTGGCGGTTATGACGTATCTGTTCATCATCAGTGGTCGTTTTCCAAAGATTCTTTGGCTTCTCTGGCAGTTATCCTGAACCTGTTCATCACTAGCGACCGTTATCCTACGATTCTTTGGCTTCTTTGGCAGTCGCAATTCTTCGTCTTCTTTGGCAGTTACAGTCAGTCGTTTTTGGCTTCTTTGGCTTCTAAGCTCCTTCCTTCATGTGACCACCGGCGGTGTCCATATGCCTATTCAAAAAGCGCTTTGCGATCTCGGTCTAGTGAGTGCTAGCTCCTTCTTTCGATATGACCTTGGGAGATGATCTCACATGACCACATGATTGCAGGTGCGACCAAAGGCGGTTTGAGGGAAATCTTCTTTTCACCCCGCAATTCACTACAGAGCTCCACGTATGCCTTTGGCGATACCGTGGTTTTGTTTGTGGCCCACTCAAGAAAAATTAAGACCCAAGCATGTTCTGGCCCCGCAATTGAGCATGACCATTGATCTCCAATCCCTTGGCGATCCCACTCGATCAGTGATTGTTATCTGCCTTCCTTTCCTCCTTCCACGCGTGATCCCAGATCTCCACGATCTGTCGACATGTAGCTCCCTTCCAAATCCACGGCTACGGTTTATTTCGTGATCCGGGCTTCGGGAGTTTCAACTCTAAAACCCTACTTTCCTCTGTATGTCAATCTTCTGGAGTTGATGATATGCAGACAAATGTCCTCCTTAATCCAACGACTATCCTCCGCTCTAGGACTTCAGCCTTCAGCAATTTCAAACCTTTCTCCTTCGCGTTTTCTCGGAGTAGTTTCATCTGGAGTCAATGATCTATTAACATGTACCCTCCTACACGATCAACGATCATAAGTGACTTCATCCTTTCAGGACTTTAGGCTGATCATTGCTTCATTCTCCTCTGGAGTGGTCACCTGCTAAATAAGTCATAGGCGGTGGAGATCGCTTGCTGTCGATTAACACTTCCACTTACACTGTCCTTCCACTGTACTATATCAATGGTTGATAATGCACCCGAAGTGATCTTCAGATTGGATGACTCGTATCCACTTTGGGACTTCGGAATTCAAGACTTCGGGACTTAGGGCATCTGCTAGTGGTAAAACTCCCAGAGTGACGTAACATTACACTCGTCACCTGTTGACCTCTCATGGGTCAAGTGGTTGCCACATGTCACTCACTGACGTGGTCTGCCACATGTCCTTGTTGACGTGGTCTACCACATGTCCTTGCTGACGTGGTTTGCCACATGTCCTTGAATTATATGGTTAAGGCTTACTTCAGGTCTTTACCCGGAGTCCACAGGTTTATGCCACATCTTTTCTGGATCAAACGACCCAGATTCACTTCGGACAATCTAACGCTTGAGATCTTCTTTGGACGATCTGATGACTGAGATCTACTTCGGATGATCTGGAGGTCAATAATTTATTTCGGCTCTCCGACTCTGCAAGCTTCGGGAATTTCAAATCTCGAAGTGATTTCTTTGGAGCTCACGATCCATCGCCACATATCTCTCTGGATCTTACGGTTGAAATTTACTACGACTCTCTGGACTTCAGGGATTTCAAATCTCAAAATTTGCTTCCTCCTGAACTCATGGCCTGCTAACACGTCTCTCCCAACAATCAATGAACCAGATTCTCCTCCTGGTGATGAACGATCTCAAATTACTTCGGGACTTCAGAACTTTGGAAAGCTCCCTCTCCTGTGTGTGCAAAGTGCTAAGGCTCACGTATATTGATTGATCGGATGGTTGTTGGTCCTCTGAATCAGTGATCCAATGGCCATTTTCGCTCTTCCTCCTGAACTTCTGATATCTCCGACTTAGAAGGTTTTCTAAGTGTTCAAGGGTCTTGACCTTTTCTCTTCCTGTGAGTCCATCTCTTGGACCTCATCTGCACTTCTGTAAAGCGCTATCTCTTTTGAGCTTTCTCATCTTCTGCTCTCTCGACTTCTTAAAGAGTCACTTCGACACTTAGCCGAATTGTGGATCTATGCACTCCTTGCATATCCTATGAAGTTCGAATCTCTGAACTCTCATCGATTAGTTCATGTTTTCCATCGTCGTTGTTGTTATTGCCATCAATTACAAGCACACTCTTCTTGTAAAACATGCCAACATGAGACAACTCCTTGGAATTGTCAGTTTCCTCACTAGAGGATTCTTCAGTTGAATCCTTGGCATTAGCATGCCTCTTGGATCCATGTTGGGCCTTCTTTGAGGTGCTTCTTCTCATGTGGCTACTTTCAAGACCGTGTTTGTGTATCTTAGGTGGGCTCTGGGTTTCCTTAGTATGATGTTTACCCACGTTATTGGTTGTTGGCCCATGTTGCAGCTGCCTTTTTATATCTAATAGGATTTGTAGTAGAACTGCATTAATTTCAATTTGTTTTTCCTGTTCTTTTATCAACCTTTCATTGTTTCCCTTACAACTTTGTAATTCTTCCATGAGGCTTCTTATAGTTTCAGCAAAATCTGGAGGGGTCTCCACCACCCTCCTCTCATCAGATTATTCTTCTCTTTTGTGGGATATTTGTCCCAACTCATGGTGTGTCACCATTCTTCACGTTGTAGTTTTCCTTGTTGTCCATTGACTGTTTAAGTGTTGATAACAACATTTTATGTTAGTTAACAATCTACTCATTTATGAACAACACATGCATTTGTAAGGTGAAATCAACTTCATTATTTGGAAACATTAGCAGCACATATTTAAAAAAATTTATTTTTTTAAACATGTAACAACAACAAAAAGTTTCATTCCTCTCTTCAGTAATAGATTTTAAATAAGATCTTCTGGATGGGGTAAGATAGGGTGTTACCCCTTAAAAGTTCTCTAATAAAATTTTATTCAACTCATTCATGAGTCCAAGCAAGTCAAGTGTTGTTGCTTGCTCTGATACACACTAGCACCGTCACACACCCAACCCCATAAGTATCCTTTTAAGGGATGGGGCATAAAAATGTTGCTTTACTACTACTCCCTTGAATTTCTCGACACAAGGGAACCATCGCCTTATACTCGCTGAGAGCTTTCCACTTACTATACCCTTGTCCAAAATCGAGTTCTCATTTGAAAGTTATGGATTTCCAAAGTTTTTGGGCCGTCATTGGCCAATGGTCATCCCCTCACCATGTGGCATCACTTCTCTCATGTCGTCCAACATGGCACTATTGTGACCCATTTAGTGACGTGGCCACGGAAGAGGGGTTGCAGGGAATATCAGCCCGGAACCTTTGCGAATACTGGGTCTTCGGCCCTTCGACGATTCTTGTGCAGATCGATGAACTTCCCTAGAGAAACAAAGTCCCAGAGTCTCTTTCCACTCTAGAATCTATGGTGGAACTCAATCCACCATTAGATCTAGCGAATGAGATTATTTGTACTTATCGCATAGATTAGACTTGACAAGAGGGAGGGGTCCCACACCTAATTCGCAACCAATCCCACGATGCCTAATGGAACTACCCAAATGCACCACATCATCATGGTGTACATTCTCTATCCAACCGAGGTTGGATACCACACACATGGATTTCAACACTTCGGTATTTAATGCATCTCCCGAAATTTCGAAGTTCCAATGTTCCAGATTCCCAAAGTAGGACTTCCCCGAAGTGTTTACATTGTCTCCCTCTAGTTGATCGAACGGTCGAGAAGGTTCCCAACATACCCTCGATCAATGGTCCATAATGTTCTCGAATTACTCCCCTCGATCTGACGGTTGGCGAAATTCACCACTTTGGGACTTTGGCGACTTCACATCACTTACAGATCTTAACCCATTTAAGTCTCAAAGGTTTACCTACTAGGAAGGTCATAAAGTAGGGATGACTGCTTGTTGTCAATTGATGGTACCGCTTACTCTATCCTTCCACTATGCTTGATCTAACGGTCAAGAAGGGTCTCAAAGGATCCTTCAATCTATGGCCCACGTTACTTCACGAATTCAGCATTTGGGGATTTTGGCCATTTAACACCTTTTCACTCCCGGAGTAGGTCAACGCCAAATTTGACTGTAGTGTATATCCAATGCTTAGGAAATATTTCAATGTTTCTTGGATCGACAGCTCACGTAACTTCACGGCCAAAAATCTGGTCAGGGTTTAACGATAAAGTGGATCCCACGAAAACGGATAGGAAACCGCCAGTTGTTGGTCAACCTTTCAGTCATCATTTCGATAGGCTGCCTTCGACGGGATTTGAATGTTGTGAGGTTCCAACATCCTGAAGTCCCAGACCTCCAAAGTCCCAAATCCCAGAAGGATTAGCTCCCTTTTAGCGTAGCACAAGGTTCCAGGGTCCTGGTCATATGGGGCTTTGATAAGTCCCTGAGGGCTACACTCTCAGAACTTATCCGAGATTTGGTTAAGGCCACAGACTTGAGCTTGCGGTCACTAGGGAGAATAATTTGAAGGAAGCACATTTCACTTCAGAATCCAAATATTGTAATAGGACAATGGTAATTCTAAGGGATTAACAGGTTCAAAGTTATCCCATAAAGTGTGTCTCGAATCTATATTTTCAAGTTTGGTCCCTAGATATTCCCTTGAAGAAATTTCCAACCAACATAGGGGTCGAAGTCTTATGCCCCAAATTCATTTAAAACTCATTACTAATAATTCTCCTTCTCTAAACAAAGGTAGGCAGAAAAACCATCTACAAAATATGATATTCAAGTTTTGCTTCCAATTTCCCAGGTTGCTAGGCCATCAGAGCCACAAATTCTACCATTCAAACAAGGTAAAATAATTTTCCATCATCTAGCTCAAGAAAAAAATGTGTACTACAACAAAACAACCAAGACAACATAAAAAATCAGAGTCACACTTATTTGAAATTAGAAATTAGTTGGTAATTGTTGAAAGGGGTGCTCTTTTCCACCCAACCATAGGCACAATTTTCTCTTTGAGTATTCCTCAACTGGACACCCCCTAGCTAGACTATGATTCCATGAGATAGATGAAGTTTCCCTTTTTGCTCAACTACAACAAGGGACAAAGGTTACTCTCCTTTTCCCACAAGGCCCTCACAATTCAGTTTTCTATCCACCAAGAAAGGGAACATGTTGTGATTTCTCACTCAATCACTGCATCTTTATTTATCAGCTTGATTAGAAAACATTGTCCAAGCACTCCTATACCGAGAATATCATATATTCTAAGTTCTCCTCATAACCATAGAGCCTCATACGCTTTGATTCCTCTCCCATGGTCTTCCAACCTACTTGTGTGTATCCTTTGCCCTCTACCAATGATTTTCCTAACTTTTCTTGCCTTTTCCAGCAAGATTTTGTGGGTCAGATCAGGAATTTTCCAGATGGGTACTCTTCCCATCTCCTCATTTACTCTTGAGGAAGACTTCCCAACTACTAGCTTGATTGGTAATTAAATTTCTTGGGCTAGAAGACTATTCTGGGTCTGAGCAATTTATATCTAGCAGTGTACTGGTTTGTTATGGTCATCTCAACCATCACCGATTCCCCTTACCATCCCCTCTCATGCATCATGATCCATTCTAGCCACCTCCTTTCAACAATTATGCCACAATTTTCCTTTTTTTTTATTTTAATAACATAATATATATATATATATATATAT
>ML784774.1:19483-82900 GCA_009831015.1 Picea engelmannii | reverse complement strand
TGCTCTTTAAATAGAGATCATGGACCAATCGGGTGTTAAGCCATGGATCAATGGCCGTTAAGATCGAGGAGAGTATGAACCGTCAGATCACTCTATGTCGGGAACATATCGTGACCATCGGATTTCCTAACTACAAATGCATACTAATGCATACTAAAGAAACAAACTTTTACCTAACGACATATTTAGACCAAGTAGATCTTAACTAACTCCTAAATGTATAAATATCCTAACAGTGCATAACAGAGAGTCCTGAATTTTGTTACTGGAGGATTTTTGGAACTAGTTGAAGGACTTTGAGAGATGCTTGAGGGGTATAGTTTCTAGAAGAGTTATCAGAACTATGCATCTGTGGGTAAATGACCTAGTAAATCATCACATTGTTTTCCTTTTCCTTTACCTCCTCCTCCAACTTCTGCTATCAAAGTTATGCCCATTAATCTTTATTCAAATGAGGACCAAAAATCTACAAGCTTTTGATTAATGGTTTTCCCTTCAAGTTCTAGGTGATTTTGACATAAGAGTACTTCAGAAACGATCGAGGTTCAATTTTTAGAGGCAGGAATAATTATTGGGCCTTTCAACAACTGTTTCACAAGTGAAAACACTTTACTTGTAATGGTTGATGTATGCATGCAAATGTACATTGTGCATGATTTCTAAGGAAAAAATTGCTCAAGAATCAACTCTAGTTTTGACCCAAAGATCTAGTTCATATTTAGTTATATGGTGTGTCAATGAAGGATGAAATCTCACTTCATTACCTTCAACATCTTCAAATTTGAAGAAACATACAAGAACGATAAAAACAATCATCATTTCATGATTGTATGTGAGAATTTTCCAAGTCAAATGCAAGGTCTAGGCTACAAGTTAGGAATACACCTTATCTATTTCCAAGCATTTCCAAAGGTCCTTTCTCAAAAGATTAACCATCATGGTTAGACTACTCACCTGAAATGTAGTGAATTTGAATAGTGATTGGCATTGGAAAATTCCATTGTGAAGCCATCTCTCAAGCTGAAACTCCTCTGCATCATTTCCCTATAGATATATCATCTATCCCATAAAGTAAGGGGCATGGTTCACCAAATCACCTTTCTTGATCTTGTATCCATTTGGAAGGATATTGTAAGAGCTATATAAGATTTTGTTTGTATTTTTATTATTTCTCTATCATTGCCTAACTAACACACCAAAGATCCATAATATCCATTGAATATGGTGGTTAATCATTTGAGTTTCATGACGATGGGGATAAACTTGGAAAATCCGCATCACCTCACTCTATTTAGTTTTAACTTTAATACATATGGGTAGACAATATTGGATTCAAGTCACTATTCCTTTCTTCAAATATAGTAGTATGGAGATAGAATGGTCTTGGACATAACCAGTATTTTTGGATCCTCTAAGACTAGCTACTGAGAAGTCTCATCAGGGCAACCCTTGCAATGAGATTTTTTTAAATGCTAGTGCCACATCTCTTATTCATATAACATATATGTTTACAATGATTTAGTGAATATCCACATTTTTAAAACAAACTTGATCAACCTTTCTTTTCCAAAGAAAAAAAACATACTTATATTCGAGATGAAAATAAATACAATCCTCAGGTGCAGAAGCACGATCAATATTGTTCCCCTTAATAGAAGAACCTGAGACATCAAATCAAATAGAGATCTCCAAATTCATCTATAAGTCACAATAATATTCGTACCAGAAAGTATTATGACATCATAAAGTTCACACTTCTAAGCTTACATGTTAGATATACAAGTTACTTTAAAGATAATGTATCAAATGATGAATATGAGCCTTTGCTCATTCACCAAACTTGTTAAACCTATCCACAATATCACAATGTACCTTTTGCACCTTTAAGGGAAATTGCTAGTTTTATATCTTTTAATTTATTATTGTATGTTTTTTTTCCACTTATATGTTTAGGATCTATGGATTTTTTTTCACTTTAATATTGAGGATTTAAATTAATGGAAATGGTTGGCCAACATGAATAAAACTAATTGAATTCATTAGGCACGACACATGGTTTTGTGGACTTGTAGGGAAAAACAAAAACACCATCAACTTAGAATTGAACCAGTTTGTTTATGACAACGACGATGACGATTGTTATTTCCCATTGAGACCAACCTTGTTCTATTGGACCTTAAGAAAACTGATTAGGAATTAGTTGGTTTGCTTTAATATTTTGTTTCTATGATCGAGAAGATTGGAGAGGCACTTTCCTAATTCTCAATAATTTTGATGATTTAACAGGTTACAAAGATCGATAGTGTTGCACTTATTTTGAAATCGAGATTTAATGTGGGCATATGTTGGACATTTTAAGAGATAGTGTTTTTCATCCTCCACTTAATATCACAAAGGTGATAAATTATTTCATACCGTGACATTTTAGGATTTGTTCAATACCCAGTTTCACTATGGAGCTCACGATAATTCATTTTTATTTTAGCAATGTTGGTTTTCTTAAGCTAGCTATAATAGGAAGACACATTTGATCTTCTAGACTGAGGTTAATGACCTCTTGATAATACCAAAACTTTTTCTTGTCCTCTATTTCTTTGTTGCACCATCATTTTCTCCTTAATTTTAGTTTTGAAAGTAATTTTTATGGCATCCATATTTTGTAGAATGACCTCCTCTTCTATTCTCCAATGGTCTAGCCAAGAATTAGCATCTTTATGCTATCCACTTTTATATTTCAAGTGATTTTAATTGGATTTTGAAGCAATCTTAGGAAGCGTCTTGTCTTTCGTGTTAGTTATATTTTTCTTGTACATTATGTACATAGTCAAAGCCATACTCTCAATGGATGGAAATCCAACTTTTAAAAGGAGGATTGAATAAGGTGTATTGTTTTTAATTTTGATATTAAAAATTATAAAGCACTTCAAGATGTGCTTGATTTTCCTCCAAGATTCAACTTCACATCCATATATGATAACAACAATGACAAGTCTCGAAGATGATTTTTTTTTCTCAAAACCATAAATATTATTATTTGGTAAAATGTGAAAGAAGACCAACTATTTCTTGATCATTTGTCTTAAGGTTTGATAGAACAAGGTTGGTCTCAATGCGTAGTAACAATTGTCATCCTCATCATCATAAACAAACTCAGGTTCAACTATAAGTTGATGGCGTTTTTGTATTTTCCCTAGATTCAGTCCTCAAAACCACATGCCATGTATTACGAGTGCAATTAATTTTATTAATGTTGGATGACCTTAAGAAAAATGATTAGGAATTAGTTGGTTTTCTTTAACATTTTGTTTTTATGATCGAGAAGATTGGAGAGAAGCTTTTCTAAATCTTCATAGTTTTGATGATTTAATAGGTTATCAAGATTGATAGTTAATACATATATTTTGAAAATGAGATTTAATGTGGGCATACTTTAGACATTCTAAGAAAAACGTTTTTCATCCTCCACCTTCTTAGTATCACAAAGGTGACAAATTATTCCATCCCATGGCATTTTACAGTGTGTCCAATACCTAGTTTCACTATGGAGCTCATGAGAATTCATTCTTATTTTATCAATGTTGATTTTATTAAGCTAGCTATAACAAAAATATACTTTTGATATTTTAGATCGGGATTAATGACCTCTTTATAATACCTTAACTTTCTTTTATCTTATATTTCTTCGTTACCATCATTTTCTCCTTAAATTTAATTGCAATAGTAATTTTTATGGCATCCATATTCTACAGAGTGACCTCCTCTTCTATTCTCCAATAGGTTAGCCAAGAATTAACATCTTTATGTGATCCTCTCTTATGTTGCAACTGACTTTGATTGGAATTCGAAGCAATTCTAGGAAGTCTCTTGTCTTTCATGTTAGTTATCTTTTACTTGTACATTAATTACATAGTCAAAGCCATACTTTCAACAGGTGAAAGGCCAACTTCTAAGAGGAGGATTGGATATGGTATATTGCTTTTAATTTTAATATTATAAATTATAAAATGCTTCTAAATTTGATCGATTTTCCTCCAATATTCTCTAGAAATGTTGTAGACCCAAAGTTCACATCCATTTAACCTAACAACAACCAGAGTCTAAAGAGAATTTTTTTTTCTCGAAACCATAAATATGCTTATTTACAATGATTCTAAAGACCAAAATATGCTCTCCGTTTTCCATTATTCATTTTCTCAATGATATAGTTCCAATTATGCTTGTGATGAAGGTCAACTTCTAGATATTTGAATGAATTAAGTTCCTTTGAGTTGTTATTATCATACACAAAATTAACATAAATGATCTTTTTGGATTTGATTATCATAAGCATAAATGGTCTTTTGGATTTGATTATCTTAACCTTTGTCTCATTAGAATTTAATAACATTCTAGTGCTAGAACATAAATCTTTGAAAACACTTAATTGCTTGTTGAGATGAAAGGAACACCACACATGGATAATAATATAGTCATTGTAAAAAAGAAGGATGATGACTATTTTAGCTAAAGTAGTGCTAGTGCATCCTTTTTTTTTCAAACATGCCTCTAAGTTGTTAATATAAATCATAAAAAACATAGAAACAAGGGAAGACCTTACTTAACCCCTATGTTATAATAAATTTAATCTAACCAATATTCATTGTCTTTAAACTTAGCAATAACTTTCTCATACAATCTTATTACAACTATAAACTAAAAAGAAACCTCGATACTTATGGTATAGAAAAATTCTTAATTTGTAAACCTCAATTATTATGGTATAGAAAAATTCTTAATTGTTTACAACTAATGTACATTGCACACAAAATACAATCTTATTCTAAACGTGTCAATCTCGTGTGAATGCATGGATGGCCGATTTAGGATGCATTGTTGGTGACGATTGTATATGCATCTATCTCATTACGCTGGCTCTTTCCTCTTATTCTCATGAGCCTTATCTTTTCATTTTGATCATTGATCGACGACACCGGTGACAAATTTTGTAGGGCTCAGGAGTTGTTCTCTTGCATTATGACAAGTTTTGTAGGGATCACAAGTTGTTTTCTTGCATTATAAAAAAATTGATGTGTTTAAAGTGTACAGATGTGGATATAGAAGGGTTAGTTAGTAGATAATACAAAACCCATTTATTAGAGATTTTATGAGAGGCATCTTATTGTAGATTGTTTGTTGTTTGAGATCAAGCAGTTGCATCTTGATGGCCATACTCATCAAATGGGTCGCTTGTTTGTCTTTACCAACCCTTCTGCTATCCACATTCCTATCATTTTGTCCACATTAATTTCTTTGATGACAATTAAAAAATATATAGGACAAGGCTCAAAAGTTTCCTGTAAAATACTTGGTTATATTAATTATGTTTCCAAAGTATTTCATATGTTGAATCCTTGAAGTTTGATTTGAAATTTGAAAAATGTTTTGGAAGGCTTCTTGCTTAACCCATAGGAGTCTTTTGATCTTTTCTCTCTAGTCCCAATCCAAGAAGCTCTCTAGGTATGATCTCACTGGAGATCTCACTTTTCTTTTAGGTCACAAGCATTTCTAAATTTTTTTCTTTAACTGAAACCCACCCAATAAGGTTTTTTTGGGCCAAAGTGGGATCCTATTGTTGATATTTTGATGTAACTATAGAATATATTCTTTTGTATTTGTATTGGTCATACTTCGAGAAGGTTATTGTAATCTTATTGTATGAATCGACTCAAAAGAAATTATTATTTTATTGTTATCCTTATTGTAAAAGTCAAAACAACCCCTCTTAGGGTTGCGTCTTTTCGGGAGTCAATTATGTGTATAAATAGAGGTCGAGTTCCTCTCATTTGTAGACACACACAACTCGCCTTCTCTTGTGTATTTGGAGCATAGAAAGGAAGGTCTAGCACAGGAGGTCTTGGTTTCTTGGTCTTTGGTATCTTGGTCTTGGTCTATTTGTGGAGAGTTATAACGTGACATTGTGCTGGTTGAAGGAATCTATACTGAAGAATTGGTTGTTGGGTTTTCTCCCCCATGAGGGTTTCCTAGGATATATCTTGTGTTATGTGATTGTATATCTTTCAGTGATTCTATTACATGCAATTATTAATGAATGTTAAAGAAGATAACTGTAACTTCTAAAATTCTAACATGGTATCATGGCAGGCCTAAATAGAAAAGAGTTCACAGATCTAGAAGACAAAAAGAGTCATTTTTTCTTGATAGGAGTGGTTTCCGAACAAGACAATACCACCAACAAGTGTACCCTAGTGGAGCGCATATTTTCCATGGATTTAGGGGCAAGATGACTACCAGAACCAAGATTGATGAGAAGTTGGAGGGAGCTGACAACTTTAGAGCCTGGAGGTACAGAGTATCCCTCCTCCTAGAAGAACATGATCTAGAGAAGTTCACTAAAGAAGAGGTTTCAGAACCAGAGGGAGACGAGGCTAAAGTAAAGCACAAGAAGGATATGGTCAAAGCAGAGAGGATTATTACAGACTCCATTAAGGACCATCTTATTAATCACATATCTTCATTATCCACACCAAAATAAATGATGGATTCCTTAACCCGACTATTTGAAGGCAACAACATCAACCGAAGAATGACCTTTAGAACTCAGTTAAAGAACGTGAGGATGAAGAATTTAGAAACCATCCAATCTTACTTCTCAAGAGTGAACCAGATCAAGGAGAAAATAGAAGCCATTGGTGATACAGTGAATGGAGAAGAAATGGTGATGACCACCTTGAATGGCCTCCCAAGGTCATGGGGTGAATTTATTCAAGGGATATGCTCAAGAAGGAAGCTACCCAAGTTCAATAGGCTATGGGAAGATTGCAACCAAGAAGAAGAAAGGATGACAGCAAGAGAAGAGAAGATGACAAATGATGATCAAGCCCTAGCCACCCACACCAGGGAAGGAATGAGCAAGAAATAACCCTCCTCACCCAAGAAGTTTCAAAAGGGCCAAAGAAATAACCCAAATATCGGATGTTTTTGTTGTCAGAAAATGAGACACATTGCTAGGAATTGTTCCCTCATTCAGAGACCAATGGAAAAGAAAGGAGGTAAAAGGCATCATGTTCATACAACTGAAGATGATGAGCCACCCAAGAAAGTTGCAAAGGAAGATGAATGAAGTGATGAGGAGTATGTTCTTATCTCAACCCTTACAGGGACTATCACTCATGGAAGTGACATTTGGTTGGTAGACAATGGTGTTTCCAAGCACATGACAGGTTATAAAGACTCCTTGTCTAACGTCACTCATAAGGATTCACCGCACAAGGTGAAATTGGGAGATGACTATCAGTATACGATCAAAGGAGTAGGGGAAGCCTCCTACAAGTTAGACTCAAGAAAGCCAATGAAGATGAAGGAAGTTATCTATGTTCCTGGATTTAAGAAGAACCTTCTCTCAATTTCAACATTGGATGAGAAGGGTTAAAGAGTTGCATTTTTTTATGGACAAGTTCTTATGTGGCCTAGAGGGAAGACTTTTGATGATGCTATGGTGATTGGAGTTCAAGAGGGAGGACTCTACAAATTGAAAGGGTGATTAGATTTAACATTAATTCACGACATTGTGAATCCCATTGAATTATGGCATAGGATATTTGCTCACCTACATTACAAGGCCCTACCGAGTGTGAGCAAGATGGTGACAGGACTACCAAAGATCCAGGAAAAACCAGACGGTGTGTGAAAAGGTTGTGCACAAGGCAAGAGCGTGAAGCACTCCTTTCCCAACAATGATAGCAGAGCCAAAAGAGTATTGGACATCGTGCACTTGGATGTGTGTGGACGGATGTCAACAAATTCACTAAGAGGGTATGTATATTATGTGTCTTTTATTGATGACTACTCACATAAAACTTGTATCTATTTGTTAAAGGAAAAGAATGAAGTGTTTGGAAAATTCAAAGAATTTAAGGCACTGGTAGAAAACCTGACAGAGCGGAAGATAAAGACCTTGTGATCAGATAATGGAGGAGAATTCACTTCAAAGGAATTCAAATTATATTGCAAAGAAGCTGGGATTAAGAGGGAGCTTTCTACTCCCTATAATCCTCAGTAGAATGGACTAGTAGAAAGGAAGAATCAAACAATCATGGAAGCAGTGAAGGCTATGATGCATGATCAAGATCTACCTATGTATATGTGGGAAAAAGAAACAAAGACTGTAGTGTACGCACAGAACAGAAGTCCCCACAAAGTACTTGAAAACAAGACACCAGAGGATATGTTTTCAGGAGAGAAGCTGGAAGTCAGCCATCTAAGGATATTGGCTTCCTTGTATTTGTGCATGTCCCCAAGGAAAAGAGGAAAAAAATGGATCCATCCAAAAAGAATGGCATATTTGTTGGTTACAGTGACACATCGAAGGCATACAAGATATATATTCCCAGTTACCGGAAAGTTGAGATTAGTTGAGTTGTCACCTTTGATGAGAGTGCACCTTTCAGCAAATCAAAATAGGATTGTGTAAAAGAGGTTCATGAGGAAAAGAATGAAGTTACTAGAATTCCATAGGCAAAAGCAATTGAACCATAGGAAGTCATTCATAAGGATAATGACATGGAAGAACCTCATAGGCTAGCAGAGATGCCTTCTCGCAAGAGAAGACCGGCTTGGGCACAAGAGCTCATCAGAGATACAGAAAGATATGGTGCCCTGGAAAATTATCTCAAGGAAAGTAAGAAATCAAAACTGTATTCCAGTTATGTGGCATGTTTGTGTGATATCATGGATGCAGAACCATCCAGTTATGAAGAGGCTGCAAAAAACAGGGTATGGAAGGATGCCATGGGGGAGGAATATCAATCTATAGTAAAGAATCATGTCTGGGATGTGGTCCCCATACCGAAGGACAAATCAGTAGTAAGTTCAAAATGGATCTACAAGACGAAACATGCAGTTGATGGCAGTATTGAAAAGTATAAGGCTAGATTTGTGGATCAAGGATTCTCTCAGAAGGAGGGCATTGACTATGATGAGACAATTTCTCCCATGGCGAGATATACCTCGATCAAGACTATACTTTCATTGGTCGTAGTAATGAAATGGAAGGTGCATTAGATGGATGTGAAGACAACCTTCTTGAATGGTGAAATAAAAGAGAAAGTATATGTGGAGCATCCACAAGGGTTCGAGGTACATGGCAGGGAGATGCATGTGTGCAGATTGAAGAAGGCTTTATATGGATTAAAGCAAGCAGCCAAAGCATGGTATGGCAAGATCGACATTTTTTTGACGAGATTAGGATTTACAAATAGCAGTGCACCTTTACTTTAAGTTTGTGGATGATGGTCTGGTAATACTACTATTGTATGTGGATGAATTGTTTCTAACAGGTGTGGAAAAGGTCATCTCAGAGTGTAAGAGAAAACTAGCTATTGAGTTTGAGATAAAAGTTCTCGGGATGATGCATTACTTTTTGGGTCTCGAGGTATGGAAAAGATAGGATGCGATCTTTCTGAATCAAGGGAAGTATGCAATGGAAATCTTGAAGAGGTTTGGGATGTTGGATTGCAAGGAAATGGCTACACCTATGGTATCAAATCTGAAGTTGTTGCAGGATACGAATTCATAGACTGTGGATGTTACTTTATACATGCATATGGTGGGTTCTTTGATGTACTTGATGAACACGAGTCTGGATATATGTTTTGTTGTGAACACCCTGAGTCAGTATATGGAGCAACACAGGAAGGTTCATTTGGTCACAACAAAACATGTGATGAGGTACCTTAAGGGTACATTGGATTATGGTCTCATGTATGTGACAGACCGTGAGTTCAGGTTATATGGATATTTGGATACATATTGGGCAGGCAATATTCCTGATCGGAAGGGTACTTCGACATATTGTTTCAGTCTAGGCTCCAATATGGTTTCGTGGAGAAACATGAAGTAGTCACGTGTAGCACTCAGTGCGACTGAGGCTGAATATGTGGCAGCATGTGCAACATGTAGAGAAGCAAAGTGGCTTCAGAAGCTGTTGTCTAGGTTATTTGGTCTCAAACTGGAGGCGACCTGCATTTGGTGTGACAACCAAAGTTGCATGAAGTTGTCAAAGAATCCAGTGTTCCATGACAGGTTGAAGCATATCGAGATCAAATATCATTATATCAGGGATATGGTGCAGAGGGGAGCAATGGGGCTCCAATACATGACTACCAAGGAGCAAGTTGCAGATGTATTGACCAAGCCACTGCTAAGGAAGAAGTTCAAGAACTTCAGGGACAAGCTTGGCGTGCTCTCTCTTCAAAGGGAGTGACAAGGTACAAATGCATTGTGGGGTAGTGGGTGTCCTGGAGACATGTTGTAGCTATTTGAGAGCTACCCACAGGCCTTGGATGCATTGGTTGTGAATTCACAGGGGTGCACATGATGAGGTACAAATGCATTGCGGGGTAGTGGATGTCATGGTGACATATTGAAGCTATTTGAGAGCTACCCACAGGCCTTGGATGCATTGACTGTGAAGTCGTGTTGTACTATGGATATCCGATGATGTATAGATTCATATTTTCAACAGTCAATGGTCATGAGCTCGTGTGGCAACAAAGAATACCTGCCTAGTTAAGAGGGAATGTTGATATTTTGATGGAACTACGAAAGATATTCTTTTGTATTTGTATTGGTCAAACCTCGAGAAGGTAATTGTTATCTTATTGTATAAATTGGCTCAAAAGAAATTATTATTTTATTGTTATCCTTATTGTGTTATGTGATTGCTTATCTTTTAGTGATCCTATTACATGCAATTGTTAATGAATGTTAAAAAAAATAATTGTAACTTCTAAAATTCTAACACCTATGACTTATTGTTTTAGGGATTCTCACATAGATCCATGCAAAACACATTTCACAGACAATGGTCAATTTATTGTTTCTATTCTTTAAAATAACCTTCCCTCCGGTTTTCTTGGTCGGAGTAGGGTCTTGGGACATCATTTTAGGGATTCTCACATTGATATTGCTATACCAGTGACAATGATTTCTTAATCATATAGCCACAATCTTTTTTGCAATGTAATGAGGTTATCTGGATTTCCTTCTATTTCCTCTTTTAGGAATAATCTATTCTCTATATAAAGTTATGACAAGCACTATTTGTGATTTCTCAGTTTTACTCATAGTTATCAAATTTGGCAGAATTGCTTTGAAGAATTCAAAAATTAGGCAATTTGGTTTGGTTTGGGCATTAATATGTCTAATTCAGATTTGGTACGGGAATACTTGGTTGATTACACAGTCTGTGAAAAAAATTGCAAAAATTTAGAAAAAAAATATTGTAATTTATTTATTGAAAACTGTAAAACGCATTTCCCTCATTCCCACCCTTCTTTTGGACAATGTCAATTATCAGGATCATGATCCACCAAAAAAATGACAAGCGTTGGTGTGAGACTCCATTATCAATGGACTAACAACCCAACCAATGAGAAACAAAAGTATACAAAGGAAAAATCGATTTAGATCCAAAACCAGTATTCCCCAAAACTATTAACCAGAATGTGACTGGAAGAAAAAACATGTAAAAGACCCCTTAGATCAAGGGGACATAATGCGTTGCAGGGGAAGCAGAGTCTAGCTCGAAGACTCTTAGGTTTTCGAAGAAGGTGATTATTGGCAGTTTCATACGCATTGGCAGTTTCATGCGCATTGGGGTTGCCAGAAACAAAGCACAATAGGTAGGTTTGCATGGCCAAGTTTCTTTGATCTAACGTAGTGGGTACTGTGTGCAGGTATTGAGCCTTGATTGATTCTAGCGGGAGGCCATTCCGAATTGACCCACCCAAATCCTTCCTTTCAACACGGGATTGATTGTTTTCTCTTTATCAGTGCTTCTACTATACACATACATACTAGTTTGTCCAATCAATTTCTTCAATGGCAATCTATAGCGACAATAAAAAAATATGGAACAGGGCTCAAAAGTTTCATGTCCCATTAAAGACCGAGGTATATTATTTATGTTGCCAAATGTATTTCAGATGCTCGAATCCTTTAGGTCTAATTAGAAATTTTGAAAAATATTTTAGAAGCCTTCTTGCTTAACCCGTGGGAGTCTGTTGACCTCTGTTTTCTGCATCCAATTCGAGAAGCCCTCCAGGTATGATCTCATTTTTATTTTAGGTCACAACCATGTCCAATTTATTGTTTTTTTTCTTAACCAAAACCCTCCCATGGGTTTTTAGGTCAGAGTGGGGTCCTGCAACATATCATTTTAGGGATACTCACATAGAACCCTGCAAAATGCATTTGGTCCAGTGGTCAATTTATTGTTGTTTTCCTTTAACAGAAAACCCCCTCTTTTTTTGGTCAGAGTGAGGTCTTTGGACATACCAACGTTGAAATTTGATGTTTACCTTGTGTGTTAGCATTCCAATATTTTTACTACACTTCAATTTTCTATTAATGTAAATTAATAGCATGTCAATTCTAGGTTAAAAAATTCATGAATAAAAAATGTAATTAAATTGGAAGAGTTTATAATAAGATCAAACACAGATATTAGAAGAAAGCATTGTTTAACTTAATAATAACTTAATAATAAACAAGATTAAGTTAAAAGTATTTAATAGAGATTTTTGTTTCTCAAAATTAATTGAGCCATTCATAATAAAAGAAATAACTAGAGAAACTCTTCAACCACACATTAGACACACTTTGCTCCGTTTATTTTTTCACATATGGCATTTTGGGTGTTCCAGTGGAGCAATAAAATACACCCTTGAAATTTAAACAATCCATTCTGCACCTTGTACATGGAACCCCAATATTTGAAGTTTCAAATTCTCCTTCTTCCCAATATTTGAAGAGAAGTATTAAAGAGATCATCTTAAAGAAGCATATTGATCTCCTCAAATTTATGCTAAACTATTTGAGCTTGTGCTTCTAATTACGAGCAGTCAATCTGCCCCAACCATGAAGAAATTTGACTATTCTATGAACCACATACTCCCACCATATGATCTGTCCCTATCACCTTGGGGGTGAGGAATTAGGTTTCTTATTTTGTGGTCAAGGGAGATATGTGTGTGGGGTACCTGTCCATTGGATGTAGCTTGAGTGGTTGGGAGGAATGGTTGTTTCCCTGCCCACCCAGGTTCAATTCCTTGTAGGTGGCATGGGATGCCCTTAAATGGGTCTATATGATGCTCTTGTTGTTGAGCCCCCAATATTCCGAAAATGCTTGGACTCCCCATGTTCTCTCGCGGATTTCAGGGGGGTTTTCAATGGACGTAGAAAGTACTGATCTTCTGTGATGTGAACCACATGTAAAAAAAAATGTGTGTGGGGTACCCTTCATAAGGAGAAAATGACAGGTAAGTAGTTTTCTAACATGTTTACGGTTGCCACTTTTACTCCATGTCAATGTTAATGGTTAAAATTTCAACACCGATTGGTCCAGTGGTAATAAATTCCCATTGATCTACCCCAAGACCACAGCCCAACTGACAATGGTTTCTTAATCATATGATCACAATCTCTTTTGTGCAATTTAATGAGATTGTTTGGATTTCCAAAATCTATTTTCTCTTTCAGGATGAAGCTATTCCCTATATATGAAGTTATGCACTATTTGTCAGTCTTCTATTTTATTATGGATAAAGAATGTGGTTAACATGCTAAATACCAGGTCCAACCATGAATATTAGTAACGAAAATCGAAATTGAGCACATGGAAGATTAGTTGATAGTGTATAGTTGATTGACTCCCAAGAAACTATAATTATATTTTCCTTTCCAGTGACCACTTTGTTGGTGGATCTTTCATCTTCTTCACTTGTTCATACTTCAATCCTCTCTGTGTTTCAAGCTTTTGGAATATATTTTCCCTTATTATATTGTTGCTCAAGTTCATCAGTTATATTGCAGCTCATATGCACTACTTCTACATAAACTCAGGATATGTAAAGGAATTTGTATCATTCCATAATGGAACTAGAAATGGAAAGAAGAAAGCATCATTCTCTATTTAAATTGTGTTGGTTATTACTATCGAGGCTTAGTTCTATGAAGAATGATCTATGCACAAAACTACAATAAAAGCATAGAAAACAAAATGTGGGCATTCTAGACCCGTGAAGAATGAGTTATGCACATAACTACAATAAAAGCATGGGAAACAATTTTTTCGCATTTTCATTGTTTACTACTTACAATCACATTTGTCCCTTTCTCCTCATCTTGATGCTACATCTATACTATTAAGAATTTCATGTTGAGTTTGAACAAGACCATAGATTGACTGATTCATATTTAGAAAAAGATATTAAAGGTACAACCAAAATTATTCTAGCAAATCTAGATCTAACATCTGTACTGGTTTGGGATATAAAAAGGGAACACTAATTCATTGTTTTTTTAAACAAGAACAATTTATATTATATTGCCAAAGGTACAACCAAAATTATTCTAGCAAATCTAGATCTAACATCTATACTGGTTTGGGATATAAAAGGTAACACTAATTCATTGTTTTTAACAAGAACAATTTATATTATATTGCCAAAGCTAGTTTACATACTGTGCAATCTGTTTTACAGGGAAAACTGTATTACCTAACTCATTGTGATTGATCAAGGAATTCATATTGTGAATATTTTTATACATAACTACCCCTTGACTATGGTGTGTATATTTTTCTCAAAACAACAACACGCCTATTGGACCTGAACATAATTACAAAACCCTTAGATACATACTTAGACCGATGCTTACCCATATAAACAGATACATTGAAACTAACTTATTGAGACACACATCCATATGGTTTGTAATTCCTCAATACTGCTTTGACATTATTTTAAAAATTGTTCATCATCATTTTGTTAATATGTTGAGTAACTTCTTGGTCTGTTGAGCTACCTCTTCATTTACAAGAATCTCCAATTGGGTATCCTCTAGAGGAGTGTCTTTTGGAGTAGAGTTTGAAGTGTTTGAAGCAAAGCCTTTGCTCCCTTGTGATGGAAGGTATTTCCTTGAAAGCTAAACATAGACTCTAGCATATTGGGATAAGAAAGCACATTTTGTTTGATGGAACTTATCTATTGACTCTGCTATGTAGAAGCCTCTTGATGCTGGGATTTGATCGCTTGAAGTTGCCAACCTCTTGAAGTTGGGATTTGGTCTCTTGAAGTTTGCTTTGTAGGGAGTGGGAAATTCAATAGTTGTTGGTCTCACTTGCCAATAATTAATGCTGGAAGCCAATCCTTCATAGAGACTTGAGAACAAAGGAAGGATTGAGAAGAGGAGAAGCCTATCACACAAAACTAGGAAAGCGCTCCCAATATAGCATGATAGCGGAGTCATAATGTTATATCTTGAAGCTAAGATATACTACAACTCCTCCTTGCTTCCATACTGAGATCTGAGTCTTGATGACATTGAGATTTCCTTCATTGTCTATGTGCCATTTTAATGGAAAATTCAGACATGTTTGTATTGGTTTTGGATGCATAAATTTGCCATGTTGTCTGCTTCAGAATTGTATTCCTAGAGAATGTGTTGTTCCTCCCAACTGTGGAACCTTCTTAGAGTCTCTCTAGATCTATTTATGTTTCTCTCTATGTTGACATTGGAAGAGGTTGATATTTCCAGTAATGAAGCTACTACTGCATTTTGTTGGGTATGTGTTATATTCTTTGCATGTGTGTGTGTGGGCATATCAGATTCGACAACCGCGTCTGACGATCCCTCGTAGTAGTGCTCTTTGTGTCGTGTGCACCGGGCGCTTCCTAGGGGGGGCTAGGTATGCCCCCCCCTAGTTACGCGCAGCATTCGGGGCAACACCCCAAAAATGTTTTGGGGGGCGGTTTTTGCTATTTTTAGCGGTTTTCTAAATTAATCTCGGATTAAGGGATTAGGGTTTTGGTATTTACAGAATACCTAAAAAAATCATATATATTGTATGGTGAATAGTGAAATTTGATATAATGAAATAAGAAAGATTTTCCCGGTTGAGGGTTTCTGGTATAAATCTTTGTGTACTATGTGAATGAGCCATTGGTTAATTTATGTTTTTCTTAAGAATCTATATGCATTGCTTTACTTCGCAGGTTTAAAATTTACATGTGGTATCAGAGCTTGTTTTTGGCTTCAAAGGAACGCCTTTGTTGTTGAGGGTTTGGCTCGTTCTTGATAGATCAAGTTTATCTTGGGTCTGTGATAAACCTGGGTTTAGTGGGAGCTTTTGCAGTGGTGATTTGAGTGCAGAAAGAGGAATGGAAAGCTCTTCTAGAATCGAGATAGAGAAGTTCAACGGTAAAAACTTTGAGCTATGGAAGCTGAAGATGGAGGACCTTCTTGTAGACAAAGAACAATGGATCGTTGTGGATCCCGGTACACAGCCTACTAGTACATCGTCTACTAGCACACAAGCTATTGGTACACAACCTACTAGTACACAAACTACTAGTACACCACCTATTGGTATGTCGAAGGAAGATTGGGAGAAGTTGGACAGAAGAGCAAGGAGTACTATTCGACTCTACCTGGTAGATTCGATGTTGTTGAATGTCTTGGGAGAATCTACAACCAAGGAACTATGGGATAAGTTGGGTAATTTGTATCAATCAAAGTCCCTGGTAAACAAGTTATTTCTTCGAGAGAAGTTGTATCATCTTAGGATGGAAGATGGAGATTATGTGACAGAACATCTAAATGCCTTTAATACTCTGGTAAGTCAACTTGTCTCTGTTAATATTACGATTGCAGAAGAAGATAAGTGTATTACTTTGTTATGTTCTTTGCAGAACTCTTGGGATAATCTGGTTGTAGCAATTGGTAGTACCACTCAATCTACATTGAAGTATGAGGATGTAGTTCATCTTTGTTATTCGAAGAGATGAGGCGATAAAGCATGGATAGTCATAGCACAGATGCTTTATTTGTAAGAGGTTGTAACCAAGACAAGAATCTTGGTAAGCCTTCGGGGGGGAGATCTAAATCTACAGGTAGATCTAAGTCTCCAGGAAAATCTTTGAGGAAATGTTAGAAGTGTGGTAAAACAGGGCATTATAAGAAAGATTCCAAGTCTAAGAAGGTTGAAAAACCAAAGGGATCTGATAGTACCTCTTCCACAGAAGCGAAAACCTCCACTGAAGAAGGAGGTGATGTTTACCTGGCATCTACAGGTACACATGCAGACCGCGATGTATGGTTGATCGACTCAGGTGCGTCATACCATATGACTCCTCACAGGGAGTGGTTCTCTGAATATGAAAAATACGATGGTAGTGATGTATTCCTAGGAGATGACTTGACAACCAAAATCATGGGATGTGGAAGGGTTAAGTTGTTGCTAAAAGATGGAAGGATTAGAACTCTCCCTGGGGTTCTGCACATTCCAAAACTTTCCATGAGCCTAATATCTGTAAGCAAGTTGGACAATGCAGGAGTGGATACTATATTTGGAAAGAACACTTGCAAGATGGTACAAGGAGCAATGGTGTTGATGAGGGGAGTTAAGTGTGGAACTTTGTACAAGTTGTTGGGAAGAACTTATACTAATGGGTGTAACATTTATGTTGTCCTTGAGCAGACAAATAAAGAAGACAAGACCAATATCGTCCCTGAAAAGAAGACCATGATGTGGCATCAAAGACTGGGGCATATTGGAGAAAAGGGCCTTCAAACACTACATGGTAAAGGCATGGTTGAAGGTATGTCTAATTGCACTATGGATTTTGATTTATGTGAACATTGCATATATGGTAAACAAAATCGAGTAAGATTCCCATCTGATGCTACAAGAGAAAAGGGGATCTTAGAGTTGATACACAGTGATGTGTTTGGAGCTGTGCCTATTCCATCACTAGGTAAGTTTGTGTATTATGTTTCATTCATAGATGATTTCTCAAGGAACACATGGATTTATTTTCTTAGAAATAAATCTAAGGTATTTGATAAATTTAAAGAGTTTAAGGCTCTGGTAGAAAATCAGACAGAGAAGAAAATAAAGGTATTGAGAACAGATAATGTTGGAGAATTCTGCAGAAATAAATTCTAAGAATTCTGTAAGAAGTGTGGTATAGCAAGGCAGAAGACTACTCCATACACTCCTCAGCAGAATGGAGTTGCAGAAAGGATGAACAGGACATTGATGGAAAAATCAAGGAGCATGTTCAGCAGTGCCGAGTTAGGACAAGAATTATGGGTAGAGGCAGTGGGTACAGCATGTTACCTAGTCAATCGATCACCTTCATCAGCGTTGGATGAAAAAACTCCACACGAGGTATGGACTGAAAAGAAACCCTCTCTTCAACATCTTAGAGTGTTTGGTTGTGATACTTATGTACATGTTCCAAAGGAAAACAGGAGTAAGCTAGATAAAAAAGCTGAAAAGTGTATCTTTATTGGTTATAAAGATGGTGTGAAAGGTTATAAGCTTTGGAACCCAAAAACTAAGAAGATTGTTTACAGTTGGGATGTTGTTTTTAGAGATGTAAAAGATGTGTCCAAACAAGAATTTCTACCAAGGCAAGACGAACCTGAGAAAATAGAGCTAGAGTTGGATGATGCAAAATCTGAATCATCTGAAGAAGATGAAGCAGAAGAAGAAGAAGAAGAACCTCATACCCCAATATTGAGGAGATCAGTGAGAGAAAGAAGGCAACTAGAAAGGTATAGTCCACCTGATTTCCATTCCAATTTTTCTTTATCTATTACTGATGATGATCCCATAACTTTCAAGGAAGCAGTGAATTCAGAGGATAGTAAACTATGGAAGAAGACCATGGTTGAAGAAATTGATGCCTTGGATAAGAATGGGGCATGGGATATAGTTGAGTTGCCAGCTGGAAGAAAATATGTTGGTACCAAATGGTTGTTTAAGAAGAAGTTTAATGCAGAAGGAAAAGTGGAGAAATACAAAGCTCGACTAGTAGCAAAAGGTTATTCCCAGGTAGAGGGAATTGACTTTGGTGAGATTTTTTCTCCTATTGCTAAGTTAATTTCTATTAGATTTATTTTATATATTGTTGTTGATTTTGATCTTGAAGTGGAACAGTTGGATGTGAAGACAACATTAGTACATGGGGATCTGGAAGAAGAAATCTACATGAAGCAGCCAGAAGGCTTTGTAGTGAAGGGAAAAAAAGAGCTAGTTTGTAAGCTAAAAAAGTCATTATATGGTCTGTAGCAATAACCTAGGATGTGGTACCAAAAGTTTGATACATACATCCTTGGATTGGGATTTGTGAGAAGCAGGGTTGATCACCGTGTATATTCCAAGTAGGTTGGTAATCATTTCATTTATGTAGTGTTGTATGTTGATGACATGTTGTTGGTAGGAAATAACATGGATGTTATCAAGGAGGTGAAATCACAGCTATCCTCCAAATTTGACATGAAGGATCTCGGTGCTACTAACTTCATTTTGGGAATGGAAATTAAAAGAGATCGTGCTAACAGGAAACTCTGGTTGAATCAGAGAAAATATGTTGAGACGATATTGCAGAGGTTTAATATGCATGGAAGTAAACCGGTCAAGGTTCCTATTCCTATATGTGTAAAGTTATCTATAGATCAATGTCCCAACACACAGGAAGAAGAAGAGGACATGTCCCATGTTCCATATGCCACTGCAGTTGGCAGTTTGATGTATGCAATGGTTTGTACTAGACCAGACATTGCACATGCAGTGGGAGTTTTGAGCAGGTATATGTCAAAACCAGGGAAGGAGCATTGGAAAATAGTAAAGAGGGTCTTCAGGTATTTGCGTGGCACTACCAATTATGGATTGTGCTACCAAGGAAGACCAGGATTTGATAGAGTGGTGGACATACATGGCTTTGTTGATGTGGAATGGGATGGAGATCTAGATCGTAGAAGATCTACAAGTGGGTATGTGTTTAACCTATTTGGAGGAGCAATCATATGGATGAGAAAAAGACAGGTTGTAGTGGCACTCTCAACTACAGAAGTTGAATACATGATAGCCACTCATGCAAGCAAGGAAGCAGTATGGTTACAGAGATTATGTTCAGGTATTGGGTTGGTACAAGAAGCAGTGAGATTAGATTGTGACAGTCATAGTGCAATCTTCCTGGCAAAGAACTCAGCTTGTCATTCGAAGACAAAGCATATTGATGTTCAGTATCACTTTGTGAGAGACATGGTTGAGGAAAAGAAGGTGTTACTGGAAAAGGTTGACACTTTGAAGAATGTTGCAGATTCATTGACAAATTCTGTGAGCACATAAAAGTTCTCCTGGTGTAGAGTAAAAATGGGCATTGTTGCCCTAGATTGTTGACTATATATAATCCTGTGGACCCCTGGATGCAAAGAAAACAACAAGTGGGAGAATGTTGGGTATGTGTTATATTATTTGCATGTGTGTGTGTGGGTGCGTCAAATTCGACAACTGCGTCTAACGATCCCTCGTAGTAGCTCTTTTTGTGTCATGTGCGTCGGGCGCTTCCTAGGGGATTCCTAGTGGGGGCCAAGTATGCCCCCCCCCCTGGTTACACGCAGTGTTCATGATAGTGCCTCGATTTTTTTTTGTGTGGTTTTTGCTATTTTTAGCGGTTTTCTAAATTAATACCGGATTAAGGGATTATAACACCATATATTAATCCTTATGGAAGGATAGAACTCCTTAAGTAATCCTTTCTTGTACAATCACAATATTATTCACTATGTTTCATTACATTGCTTACACTTCTTTATATAGCTCTCCCTATCTCCTAGGAACATTCTAGAGAGCCTTCTCACATTTATTACATCCAACTACCATAGTGGGCCTTTATTAATACAGTGGACCTAGTCCACCTTACATTGAATGACCACATTCTCATATATTAAATGACTTCCACTAATAACACATAACTACATTCCCATTGGGTACCTCCCTAGGTATCCCATATTACCTCCCTAGGTATACTACATTCCATCCCCCTTCACATGTTTCATCCTTGAAACATGAGAAGAAACCATACAATATGACCAGCTAAGCAATGTAGCCAACTGGTACCAAGTACGACCATCCATCCATCCCAATGGAAGTCGAACATGATGTCTATCTGCTATCTTGCCACCCTGATCTTTCTCTGCATCATGTCGGGGTTGTCATGGGATTGTTTCTGTAGCTTGAGCTCTTCCCTTAGTGTTGGTATTCCTCCATGCACCTCTTGATTGGTTTCTTGTTTGGTGCATAAATGTGTTGATGCACACGCCCTTGCCTTGATGATTGTTGTGTCTCTATATGATGTGGATGGCTATATAAAACAACTGTAGGAATTTGTTCTTTTTTCTTCAAATCTGCAACACTTTGTGCCTTTGAGTCAATGACCTCCTTAGCTTCATGATTATGTTCTTCTTGTAGTTTTGTTTCATCTCTTTCTGTAGACTCTGCCTCTGATTCAACTTTAGACTCAACAATAATTTATTTGCTAGCTTCCATGGGCCCATCTTTCTTACTGAGAGACACATCCTGCAATGTGATTTTCTTTTTCTTGTACCACAACTTCAAAATTTTATTTTTCACATTAATATTAATGGTACCCACTGATTCTATCCAAGGATATCCCAAAACAATATCCACTTCATCCATATCCATAGCATAAAAATCTGAATGCAACACATATTTATCCTGGTAATCTTCAAATATTTAAAAATTTGAACATTTTCACCCTCAACCTGTGTGCTTTGAATATTCTTTACTGGAACTTGCAATCTATTAACCAACTAAACATTGATAAAATTATGCATGCAACTAGGGTTAATAGAAACAATGATATTTTCTTTATGAATACAACCATGAATCTATAATATAGATTTGTCACATGAAAATAAACTCTTGGTTCTCTATGTATCCTTATTTTTTCCATAAGACCACTTGTCTAACAATATTTTTTCAAATTCTCCATTGGAAAGTGTCATCATCTCCTTATAACCAAGCGATTTCCACCAAATGGCAGCATCACCTTGCAATTTGAGATCTACCCAATGGGGCCAATTCTCTTCCCATGATGACCTTATTTATTTAATGAATGCTTCAATACTAGGGCCATCACATTTCCCTGTAAAATACATCTTGCTATGAAAAACCCCAAAAATAAAACAATAAGTTACGACAGAAAATCGCGGCATTTTTCAGAAAAACCCTAAAAAACCATTGAATTTAAAATGCTCATAACTTTACTTCCCGAACTTCGATTCCGCTGATTTTTTTTTTAAATTGGGTATTTTTTCGAGAGGAATTCAAATACTCAATTATTTTTTCCAAATTAAGCTTGTAAATATTTAGATATGAGCCTGAAGTGCGCCACCCTCTTTTTCTTCCCTAGAAAAAAAAATCTGCAAAAAGAGAAAAAAATTCTTCCCTTCTTTGGCCAAGGAAAGTGCTCTGATACCAATTGTTAAGAACCTGAATAGATCTACCAATATAATCACCACAAATACTAAATACACAATAGATTCATAGAGAAATATAGAAGAAACCACACTTTATTATTACCAAACCCTTGAAGTAGGGCAACACCATACAATAGATCATATTATGGAAGGGATCCTCTCCTGTTCACTAGCCTCTTCAAGGGGGCATCCTTCTATTGAGCTTCAGCTCCAAATACAATACTTCTCTTAATGTCCCATTACATTGCTTGAACCCCTTTATATAGTGCTATCATCACCTAAGAAAATTATAGAGGAGGAATCTTCTAGAAGTAGAACCTTCTAAGAAGTCCTCTTACATTTATTATATCTAACTACCCATTTATTATATCTAACAACCATAGTGGTCCTTATTTAATAATATAGTGGACCTAGTCCACCTTACATTGAATGGCCTCCACTATTATCACTATGGGCCCTATGGGCCCCCCCACTACCTCTCTCGCTACCTTACAAACTCCAAAGACCCAAACTGAATATGGACCGTCTGATCCAGAAGAGACGTAGCGTAAATCTATGGACTCCTGGTAAAGTCCCGAAGTAATTCATAGCCACCAGATTAAGGGGGACGTGGCAGGAATCTGTGTATTTCGGGAAAAGACCCAAAGTAGGCCTCGATCGTCTGATTCAAGTGGACACGTAGCATAAATCTGCATACTTCGAGGGGAATTAAAAGTTGAGACTTGAGAATCCTGAAGTCCAGAATCGCGAAGTGATCAACGTCGTTGATTAAAGAGGACGTGTGGTAAGAGATCTGTCACTATGCGAGAAGGCAAGGGTTGAGAGTTGAAACTCTTGAAACCCGAATCACGAAATAAATCACAGTCGTTGATTTAGAAAGGTTAGATATGATCTGTAGATTCAGAAAGGATAGATCTAAGCCGTCAAGTTTAGAAGCACCGTCAAGGTCATGAGATCGACGATCCTGTCGCATTGCGGGGACCGAATGTGCGCGAACTCTAAAAAGTTGAGGGCGGGCTGCAATCCAGACCATGGTTTCGGAGAAATGACACATGGAGGCTGAAGGTGAATTGCGGGGTGAAAAGTAGTTTGGTTTCAAACCACCCTTGGTCACACCCGCAATCACGTGGTTACGTAAGGCCATTGCCCAAGGTCATATCAAGGAAGGGGTTTATCAGAAAAGGAGCTAGCGCCCAGACTCCGAGATTTCGCAGGCACGAAGAGGAGGGTCGCAGGTACCTTTAGACCTGCACCAGGAAGTCGAAAGGGTCTGCGTCTAATTATAGAACGAGACCATTAAGGTCTCAGAGAGTCATTTGGCTCTAGAATCAGAGATCCTTGACCGAGAGGTCGGACTAGTTCCCCGACCTTCCAAATTAGAAACCATGGATGGAGAATTTGTCCTTTAAGAAAAACAAAAAAAAATTATGCCCCGTTGTGGGTGTGTTACAACATCCCTATGGATGTGCCCGTATTGGATGAGCACTAGTGGTTGTATCAAATCCTTTGCTATATGTTGTTCAAGAGTCAAACTTGCCTGTAACCCTAATTGTTATGTAAAGGGTATAGGTCGGCCCACCTTAATGTGATTAATAATAAATGTAAAAGATAATTAATATGGTTAATATTAATTATAATTATTATTATTATTATTATTATTATTATATGACTTAGTGAGGTCGGTACTGTTGAGCCAATAGACACTTTGGTTGATAGGATAAGTCTAATATAAGTAAAGGGAAATTCCCCTTTATGGAATCATATCTTACTTGTGAGTTTAGAAATTTCATCAAGTACACTTCTCTGGGAAAAGGTGCACACCTCTCTTGGGCGCTAGACTTCTAGGGTTTAAGCACCCTCTTGTGTGCTAGGTCTTTCTTAGAGGTGAAGGTCTTTCTCTTGAAGAATATAACAAAGGATTTGGTTGGGTTTTCTTCCCTTGTTGAGAAGGGTTTCCCAGGATACATTTTGTGTTCTTATGCATGGTGCTTCTTGTTGTGATCTTGATTGCTGCAACATTTATGGTTATGGTTAAATGATAAAATGGAATAAACTTCATGCTTAACCTAGCCTATTGAAAAATCAACAAGGACTTTAGAATGGTTTTAAAGATTGGCAATCTTTGGGACAGGAGAATTTTAAAAGATAATTTTCCATGTCTCCAAAATATCCTTTGGATATCAAACAAGAAGATTTTAATCAAGGGGAAGGTTTTTTTTTTTTTTTTCAATCTCACTATCCTTATATCAATATATCACAGTAAGAGTACATGCAAGATTGTTTGTGACCTGCCACTAGGGAAACTGGGTTCACAACAGTTCAAAAAAGGCATCGAGTTTGGATCAAAATGATGTCGAGGAGGACAGAGACTAGTTGCATTTAGTAGCTTGACATGATTGATTATATCCATAAAAGAAACCCTATAAGAGAAATATAGAAAGAGCGTTGTTGTTCCTACACATCCTATCAGAAAAAGACATGAAATCCATATCAAGCCAATAAAAGGTACTACCAATTTTGTTTGTCCATGGGGTCTTCTGGGTCCTCAACCAGCCTGATGGGAATGGATGGTGTACACTCAGAAGCATGAGCTTGGCCAACCATTGCAACAAGAACATCTTGTGATTTTATGTGGTCTGAAATAATGATATGTATGCCAAATATTGCATTGCAAACTACCTCAAATTTCTTGTCTAACAGGTTCAATTTCTATAATATACCTTGTTGTCCTCTCTAGTCCATCACCTGGCCTATGAACTTGTCTAACAAGTCCAAATTCTATAATATACCATGTTGTTGTCGTCCTCTCTAGTCCATCACCTAGGCTATGAAGGAATTCTTCAATGAATAAAGCTCAATGAGCTTAAAGACCTTGGTGTCTCTGGACCTAGAAAACCCGGTGTCTAGCACCCAGTGTTCCAATTGGAGATTGGAAAACTTCCTTCCTTTTTGGCCGATAACTTGTGCCATGAAAGTTACCTTGTTCTTGATGTCCTTAGAAACTTGCGATGGAAATTCTTTGTGGCCTTCATGGCATCCACTTGGGCCCTGGTTATGCGCTGGGTGGTTTTCCGATAGAAATAGCTTTTGGCATGGGGTTTGAGGAAACGATCATGACATTGCCTAATAGATTCATGCCAATCACCTTGCTTAGTTCTATTCATGGTCAACAAATTGTAACAGTTAGAGTTATTAGAGGGAGGGATAGAATTGTGAGTGGTGGGATGAACCAATGATAAGGGAATGGGTCTGGGTGGAGAGTAGGGTTGGTAGTTGAGGCTCGAGAATAGGAAAATTCACCTCTTTCCACAGTGGGACGTCCTCCTTAGAAAACAAGAAGAACTGGATAAAATGACAACAAGATGAGCCAAGAAAACAAAACAAAGGGAGAGCTTACTAGAGCCTTCGAAGACAGAATCTTGGAGAGCAGAGATTCTACCCTACCATTCCCTGCATCTAAGAGGGAAGACAAAATCTTGGAGAGAAGAGCTTGTACCCTACCATTCCCTACATCTAAGAGCTTGCATTTCACTATCGCCATTGAGCCCTATCTAGCCATAAAAACCCAGAAACCATCTGAATGAATGATTTCGAACAATGGTGGTTCCATCATCAATTGAGGTTGCTTGTATTGTGTGGGATGGGGTGGTTTGGCAATGATGGTCGGATCATTGCCCCCATACCCCAAGTGATCGTATATATGGAGGAGCTCAGGCGGGCCTGCATGCAGGGATCGCTTAGGCTCCTATTAAACTACCAGCTTAGACACCCCATCCGGGGCAAGGGAAACGAGGAAAGGGAATGATCTTTAGAATGGTTTTCAACATTGGTAATACTTGAGTTTGTTGCCTCTACTGCGTGCCTCGCTTGATAGCCATATATCCATAACATAATTCTAAGGTCATGGCCTAACAACACACTAAATTGATGAGTGAGACTTTCTTGTTCGTGAGATAAGATATTCTCTATGCATTGGATTTTCATTGCTTAGTCTACAGTGGTGTACATACCCTACCCCTCCAAAGTGACACTGTTTGTACTTGTATTTGAGTTTGTTGATGATGTCCCATGCAAATCTCGAGTGACTTCTTAGCAAAAAGAGTATGCTTGTATTTGTGTATGGATGATGCTAGGTACCAATTCTGAATGACTTCTTAATCAAAGGGATACTTTCATAACTTATCACATAGTATCTTGCAAAGTTGTAGTTTATGGTTGATGAGTATTTATGGAAAGCATTTCAATTGAAAAAAAAAAAGACTCACAAAACTTTCATTAAATCGGCGTGCATATGAAAGGTGCAGAGACATCACATGCATTTCATAATATATAGTTTTAGTGGGACATACTAATTAGAAGTAGTGTCGTCATCTTTTAATCTAAATGATAGTCTTACAATGTAAGAACATGCCAACCTCAGAAAACTCAAATAAGTGTGAGCCATAATAATCAAGATGGAAAGAAAGTGAAAAGAACCCTCGTGCCAAGCCAAACCCTTAGATTGCTCCTCCATCACAATGTTAAAGGCCATGAAGCTAACAGGCAACTGAAATGGTGGATGGGTGGAGTAACTAAAGAATGGTTGCCAAGGTCGAACACTCAGGAATTTTCATGAGTAGAAAGAGTAGTTATAAAATTTAGTAGAGTTTGTCAACATTCTAGAAGCCATTCCTTTGACCTTGATTCCCTGTAGATTTATAATATTTCCATGTTGTTATGGGTCATCCAATGAATATCCCCATCAACAGGAACAATTTCTCGTGAAAGGATTGAGAACAAACCCTGGAGGGCAGGAATGGCAACTAGCATGCGCTTACTGCATGTTAATACCTCAAATAGTCAAGACAATACTCACAGTTGTGCTGATCATGTTGGCCTTTTATTGCTGCCTTTTATGTTTTTCTATTTCTTTTGATTTTTTTTATTGAATAATTAGTGGTATAGGAAATTTCAGATCTCCCATATAAAATATATCATAACAAGTAGTATAATTAATGTTAAAAGTAATCATGTGTGCATGGGTTTGGTTAATATGTTGAGGTGGTGGGTTTGAGTATGCAACAAATGGATGGTATGGGGTGTTTGTGGCTTATACCATTGCCAACCTTAGGATTTGCTTATAAACCAGCCAATTAAAAGAATATACAAAACAATACATTTAATGTAAAATGACCCAAATAATTGTGGTTCAAGAACGGGAAGCGAGATGAATTTTTGATTGTGAATTTAAAGTTTGAAATTGTTGTAATGACTGTAGAGAAGGATGCAGTGCCATTATTACTTGAGTGCTTAGATCAGTATATAAAACACATTATTATAAGCGTTACAGTTGAGCTCCTCCTTGGACCAAGTCTCTCGATGGTGTGCTATTGAATATTTTCACTATTTACGCTACTTAGTAAGAACAACGCATGTTACACACTGAAAAGCATTTGTCTCAATCTCAAAAAGTTGTTGTGAATCTCAATAAGTTGTAAATATGGATTAGTATATGGAAATTTTTGTTTGAAATATGGATTAGTATATAGAACTTTTTGTTTCAAGTACTATAATTGAGGTCATCCTCGGAGAAGGTCTCTTTAGTGGTATGCTATTGAATATCCTTGTTACTTAATAACAATGCATTTTACATACCAAAAAGCATTTGTCTCGATCTCAAAAAGTTGTTGTAAATATAGTAGAGAAAACATTTGAGGAAAAGTAGAAAGCATTATTTCAATTTCTGAAATGCTTGTTCTTCTCTAGGAGTCTCATGAGAGGATTTTTTATTGTTATCTTGCCTGAGTGGGCCAACAATGTGGGAATAATGGTGGGTGAATTTCATGCATCCCAAGAAACTCTTTAGATCTATGGTGTTGGTGGGGGTAGATTACTCTATAAAAACTTTATCCATAGTAGGATTTGTGTGAGTTACAGTATCTCTAATCATAGGACCTAGATATTAAACAGAATTTTGTCCAAAGAAATATTTGTTTTCATTTTTTCTTGCAAATTTTGTTGTTGGAGGAGTTCCATAATTGTGTACATGCTAGAATGAGTTGACTAAGCTCCGTTGAAGACCCAAATATCATCCTAAGAAAAATCACTACGAACTTATCAAGATGAAGAGAAAAAATGGCATTGGTCCTCTACATGCAGGTAGTAAGAGCATTGGTGAGGCTAAATGACAAGATAAACAATTCATGTATGAAAAAGTTGGACATGAATGATGTCTTCCAAACCAGTATAGGTTCCATCCAAACTTCTTGATAACTTGAAACTTCAATGTGATGTTGAAACTTGAATTTTCATTATGGCTTCAATTTGGCCAACAACACCTTTGCAAGTTGAAACTTGAATTTTCCTTGTCTATAGTGTTTCCTATGACTTCCCCTTCAGCTCAAGAGTTCACCAAGGATCTCTCAAGGCTTACAATATGATGTTGAAACTTGAATTTTCATTATGGTTTCACTTGTGGCCAACAACACCTTTGCCAGTTGAAACTTGAATTTTCATTATGGTTTCACTTGTGGCCAACAACACCTAATTGCCAACATTCTTTATGACTTCCCCTTAAATTCCATAGGTTTTTACGGATCTTATCAAGGCCTACAATGTCTTCTAGGATCTCATGGTTTACATCGTGGCTTCCTCTAGAGCAACTCACACCTTGTCTCCAACTACCCTTATGGATTTCACTTGAAGTTAGAAAGTTTCCAATGATTTTCTCAAGTTTACAATCTCATGTTGGAGTTTGTTGGAGGGAGGAAAACTTGATTTGCAACCTTCTAGTAGAGAGCTCTATTAGGGAAGCCAAGTTAGTGAATATGTGTTAAAGCATGGAAAAAATTACAGTGTTCACCAATGCCAAGCCCTTCTTGACTACCCTTGTCAATTTCCTATATTGGGACTCAACCTCTTGGCTCTTCATTTAAGCCATTTTATTTACCATTACACTAATGTGTACATTTTTTATTGTCTACCATTACACTAGTGTGTCCCTTTTTGAAAACATGATATGCCTAAGCAATGTGATGCCATGCAAAATAAATATGAATACGTTGTCATACATGCATTAAGTATATGCATATATGTACTTCACACACAGACATAGACATGCATTGTGCATGTATACTTAACCCATCAATTGCCATGAAACCCTCTTGATTGAGTAGCATTCTCCTCAATCAACCTTGTGACCCCCTTGATTTAATATCTTGCGACCATATGCATCATTTGGCCACTAAAAAATTGTTGGCAAATGTACTTCTTAGTCATTGTATGCAATATGGGTTATACAACTTGAGTGGGCCTTAAGAACATGTTTTCTCCTAGGGGGTCACATGTTCAAATCCAAAGGGGTTGTAGACTTTAGTAGTCAAATCATTCCATGAAGAGGTTCCTTATCCCACAAACAAGTGGGTCTCATACACCAATTTGGTGTCTAAGCTGTAGTTGTGACATCATCATCATCATCATCATCATCATCATCATCATCATCATCATCATCATCATCATTATTATCATTATTATTATTATTATTATTATTGGTCAACATTTTGACTTTGCATCAATTTGTCTATTTTTTGAATGTTTTTCAAAATCTAGGAGATGCAATATTAATTGGAATCTTTTTTTTTGTGTGTATATATATATATATATAATTTGAGAAGTTTCATTGATTAAAGTCATTGAAATGATTAATTTTGTCTCTTTATAAAAAAAAATTGTAATAAATGATGAAAATATCAATGTAACACTTTGCATTTATATTTTTATAAGAAAAATGGATGAAAATTTTAAGTTGCCATATAAAATATTTTACATTTACCTTCTGGATAAGCGGTTAAATTGTAACTTACGCTTACCTTCTGAATAAGCGGTTAAATTGTAACGTACGGTAGTATCTAGTTTCTTGTATGTGATTAAGGCTAAATGTTACTGGAAAGCACATGACCCCACTAAAAAGCCCATGAACCCATAGGAGGTAGCCTTAGTAATGACCACAAGGGGTATTACTTTCTTGCATATATTATCTTGGTTGAAATCATCTTCCAGTTTTGGAGTAAGATCTATAATTGCTTTTGATTGGCTAAGAACTTGCCTTTCTTAGAAATCATCTTCCAATTTTGGAGTAGGAACTATAATTGCTTTTGATTGGCTAAGAGCTTGTCTTCCACAAAACTAAGAAAATAAGTTAACAACCCAATACACAAAGGCATTTAGTAAGAGTGAACGTCTAATTCTTTAGGGACCACCAACTCGTTATTTCAGATGGTGTGGTTATCTTTGAATAACAATGATGAGTCAACCTACATTCTAGGATAGCAGCCAACAATAATTATCCTCAATACCACTTGACAACTAAATTATAAAAAGTATTACCACCTCAAAAAATAAACCTTTACATTTTTTTGATAATTATAAATAATCAAGAATGAAAAATAAATAACTACACTCCAAAAAAAATTAAATGTTATTCATTAAAATTAAAACTTTATTCTTGATTATTTTTATTGATAATTATAAATAATCATGAATGAAAAACAAATAACTACACTTCAAAAAACAATAAATGTTATTCATTAAAATTAAAACAATAAACGTTATTCATTAAAAATTCTTTTTGGAATGTGGGTTTTACGCTAAGTTATTAAGTAAAAGATGTTGAGATGTTGGCACATATACACCTTCTAGCCCTGCGAGCACGTTATACTTCAACGATCATGGGTTCTACTCTATTACATGGCTTTAGGGTTATAGATAGGGCAACACAATTGCATAGCCTCCATTATATCTGTAATTCCCTCAATCTCATCCATGAGCATGGTGGTTTTTTTTTTTAGGTAGGGGACCTCACCGTTGTTTATCCCCCAGCTTATCTATAGCTAGACGATTTCTCATTGAAATGGTGGACCAGTCTTCACGGTGGTTGGGTCAACGATTACTGGCTCTGAGATCCTTTGTTGATTTGTTCCTTGAAACCTTTGAAGATCCTGATGAGGCGATCAGTTCTTGGAACTTGAATCATAGTTGGAGGGGGTTCATTATGGATGACATGGATGTTTTCATAGAGAAGAGTGTACAACGTTCCACAAACAGGTAAAGAAAAAATATGATATGGATATTTGCACAAAGAAGAATGTACAACGCTCAACAAGGAGATAAAGCAAAAAGATGGCATGGATATTTATACAAAGAAGAATGTACAACGTTCAACAAGGAGATAAAGAAAAAAGATGGCATGGATGTTTGCATATGGAAGAATGTAAAACACTCAACATGTAGTTAAAGGGAAAAGAAAATTACGGTATTTTGCTCAATATAAAGGAAAATAAAATTATGGTATTTTGTCGGATATATTTGGAATTTAGTCGAGATGCAGATGGAAACTTTAAAATTGTTAACATTTTGATGTTATTTGTTTGTTAGTAGTGGTAAAAATTAATATCAATGGCAATGGAAGCAACCTCTATTTATTCACGTACTTCCTATGCCCCATTCATTTTCTTTTGGATGAAAATTGTAGGGCTAGATTTTGTAGAATAACTCTTTATCATTTATGTTTGCATTGGAAAATGAATTGATCCCTGGGAAGATGCTTTACCAATTCTATGCTCATTTGAGTTGATTATATAAATTATTGTACATCACAGGCATATTATTATTTTTTTGTCACATGCACTCTCTTCTACTAGTCATCACATGGACATTAGTTTTCTTTGTCACAAGCACTCTCTTCTACACCATAACACATAATCATTTCTCCATCTGTAGACATACCGCCAACTCTCTTATATACATATCAAGGAAAGGTGGTTAAAGTAATGGAGTGTGAAAGGGTGAAAAAAGTAGTGTCGAGTGTGGTGTGAAGGTGTGGTTTATGTAGAGGAAATATTTTCAAATATCTAATCTAGATTAGATGAAATGAAAATAATGGTCCAAAAGAAAAGTATCTAGGGAGAATAAAAGAAAAAGAAGAAGTTTAGAAAAGAGCAATCATTAATTTCAATCACTAAATGAGAACTCAAACTCAAATCGGTTGTGGAACTGAGTAAACTGTTGATTCCTATACAACTAGAGGATTTGTTTAGTCTTTAGTAGGACCTGGAAAGGATGCACATAAGGATTATTCATGTGTCGTAAGAGAGTGATTTAAGTTGTTGGCGAAATGTTCAATATTGTAGTATACATTCATTACAGATTGAACTATCATTGGAACTCATGCATAATCATCAATCATTGGCATATATAGGCAAGTGAGTGGCATGAAGGTTCTCTTCCCCTATGATTATAGGTTGGTTCCATAGGAACATGGAAATGACACTTTCATAAGTTGTTCACAATAACGACGTGATATATGGGACAACACTGAATCATTAGAGATGGAAATTTTTGCGTCATATTGTGACATCCTTGACCATCAACCAGGCCGAGAAACATCACTACAAGACGTCCCCATCCACCAACAGGCCGAGCAACGCCACTTTTGGGATGTTTCTCTTAGCTCTGATACCAATTTGTGACGTCCCGAACCATCAACTAGGCCGAGCAACATCACTACAGGACGTCCACAACCACCAACAGGTCGGCCAACGCCACTTCTAGGACGTTTCTCTTAGCTCTGATACCAATTTGTGACTATATACATGCATATCTATCTAATGCAAATTAACAGCTATAGCATTATGTTCATACACTTGTTCATGTGGAAATAACGTTAAAACATACTGACAATATATGCATACAATCGACATATTCTAATAATACACAGATTAATGCGGAAATGACAGTAAGCCTACACATACAACATATATGATATATACATGCATCACTCATCAATTATATCACATGTACAATTATACAATCATACAATCAACAAAGATCTGGTACTTATCTTTTAATAGATGACCATCAACTGTGTGCAGACCTTCCACGAACCTCCCAGCCTTAGACCACACTGCTCATCACGCTCAACAGTGGGTCACCCCCGAGCTGGGAATATACTCCATCGAGAAAGGGATTCCTAGGCTTGGTAAGGGCAACAGGAAAGTTGCACAGGTCAACAGGAAAGTTGCACAGGTCAACAGAAAGGATTATCCCTCAAGAGCTAGATCACACTAACAACCTACAACCTCTCATTCCCCACATTCTTGTCCCACCCCAGGAAGTGTGCCCCTTCTCTTCTCAATAGTCCTTCGGTTGCCCCACTTCCCTTCCAGGGCTTCAGCAACAGTCTGGACAGGAATTCTCCGAGCACTATAGCTGCAGTTGGGCTCCCTCTAGGAAATCACTTCCCCAGACAACATCTCTCACCTAGAGAGAGTTTCTTATAGGCCTGACAATCTGCTTCTTCAGTCCACGAGCCTGACAACCTACCTTTTCAGACCATAGGCATGACAACCTTCTTCTCAATTCCAGCTTCTAAGTCAATTCCAGTTAGGTGATGGCAAAAACAAATCTCGATATAGAACAAATGATGGCAACAAGCCACACTCAGTCAAGGAACTACGTGGGCTGTAACAGCCAAATGTTAAGACACAACATGGGCTTAGGCATAAACAGGGTGTCTTGAGCTTCACAAGAGATACATCGGATAACTCTAGTAAGATTGTAGGTTCCCAAGGTGTGTGTTAGCTGCAGAGGCGATGATGGAGGCAATGGTTCAATTTGTGAATCGTGGGTGAATCAAGAGGATGGACGACTTGCATAATCGTGAGGGTCGTGAGGATGGTGATACTGGTCAAGGAGGCGAGAATGGAAAAGGAACATGAGAATCCCCCCAAAAATGAACCCCCAATGAATTGGCTTTCCCAGCTATAACTGCATGCACCCAGGTTGACATATGTCTTCCCGAAGCCGCATGATCTCCACTTATCACTCGTTCCCTTTCCCAGGAACTTAGGACAACACCGCTCATGTCCACCTTAGCCTTTAGGAAATAATAATAAAATATTATTCCTTTAGAGGTAATCCTTCTAGCTGAGCCCTTATGCCTAGACACTTAGCCCCCTCCCTTACCCTACCTAGTGGAGCTTAGTCCCCCATAACTCTTTCTTAGTGGTCATTCTACACGCAGTGATGTAATTTTTCTAATGATGTGTGTATTTACATATACAAAATTAGGCTCATTGGACTTAACATCTAGTCTCTCCGGCCTAATAAACACATAATCCTTCCAGCTTATAAACACTTGGCTCACCAACCTATAAACATAATTACAATTCAGCATGGGCTCGGCCTTGGGGTGTTACAATCCCCTCCCCTTATTTTTGCACTGCCCTCAGTGCAATTTATTTACACAACAACAACAAGATTTCCAAAATCTTCAAAAAGATGCGGGTACTCTACCCTCATAGCATCCTCGTGCTCCCATGTCATGTCCTCAGGATCGTACCAGGTCCACTGGACTTTTACAAGCCCTATGACTCGTTTCTGGAGATGCTTGCTTTTTCGGTCCAGTATGCACCCGAAAAGAGCTTTCTTGCTCCACCTAAATCACATTCTAATCAATAACATGATTAGCATCAAGTATATATTTCTTAAGCAATGAGACATGAAACACATTATGTATAGACATAGATGCAGGTAATGCAAACATATATGCTATTGGACCAATGCTCTCTAGGATTTCAAATGGTCCACAATATCTGACTACCAATTTTGAACAGTTTCCCAGCTTTAGGTAACTCCTATTGGCTTTCACTTTCAAGAATACATGATCCCCTACTTTAAATTCCCCATGAGTTTTGTTCTTATCAGCATAGCTTTTCTACCTATCCTGGGCAGCCTTCAAATTCTATTTAATCTACAGCATTTTCTCTTCCATTTCCTTGAGCAACTCTGGACCAACCACTTCCCTATCAGCTGGGTTGTCCCAATTTACTGGGGTGTTGCACTTTCTGACATAAAGTGCTTCAAACGAGCTCATCTTCAGTGATGCTTGATACCCATTGTTGTAGGCAAATTCCACCAAGTGTAGATAATCTTCCCATTTAGATGGTTTGTCCATCACATGCATCCTTATCATATCCTCTATCACGTGGTTCACCCTTTCTGTTTTCCCATCAGACTCATGATGATAGGATGTGTTGAAGTTCAGATTTGTTTCGAACCCTTTGAATAACCCCTTCCAAAACTTTGAGGTAAACTTTGGGTCTCTGTCAGACACAATTGTCTTGGGTATGCCATGAAGGTGTGCTACTTCCCTCATATAAATATCAACAACATTGGTTGTCGTGTGAGTAGTCTTCATAGGAATGAAATGGGCAGCTTTAGTAAGCTTTTCCACTACCACCATGATTGCATCATGTTGCTTGCTTGTTCTAGGCAATCCTGTGATGAAATCCATTGTCACCACTTCCCACTTCCACTCAAGAATGGGTAATGGTTGTAGCAAACCAGCTGGGTGTCTATGCTCAGCCTTTACCTTTTGACATTCCAAACATTTGGCAATAAAATCAACAACTTCCTTCTTCATGCTTGGCCAATAATATTGGCTCTTGACTGCTGAAATTGTTTTCCGATATCTTGGGTGTCTCGCATAAGGTACATTGTGCATTTCTTTTAAAATTTCACTCCTTAATTCAGGAGAATTGGGTACATAAGCTCTGTTTCTGTACAAGAGAATTTCATCAATTCTCAATTCATAATCTTCAACTTTCTGCTGCATTTTACCTTGCTGCAGTTTTGTTACCAATTCCATGTAATGCAAATCTGATTTTGCAGCCTCCAAGATTCTGCCTTTCAAATCTGATTGGTACATGCTAATGGTTGTAGCATGCAACTCATGCACTCTTATGTTGAGTGCATCAGCCACTTTGTTCTTTTTCCCCTTGAGATGCTTTATATCAAAGTCATATTCACTGAGAAATTCTAACCATATGTTTTGCCTAGCATTTAGAGTTGGTTGATCAAACAAATATTTCAGACCATCATGGTCTGTCCTCAACTCAAATCTCTTTCCCATGAGGTAGTGCCTCCACTTCTTCAAGGCGTGCACTATGGCTTACAACTCCAAATCATGAGTGGCATAGAGCCTTTCATGCTCCTTCAACTTCCTTGATTCATAACATACAACAAACCCATTTTGACTGACTCCACCAAGTCCTTCTTTACAAGCATACGTGCATACAATGAAGTCTTCATTTGGATCTGCAACCTTAAAATTGGAGCACTAGTTAATAATTGCTTCAATTGTTGGAAGCTCATTTCACATTCAGTTGTCCATTGAAACTACTTCCCCTTCCTTTGCAAGGAAGTGATGGGATGAGCTATTCTCGAAAACCCTGCAATGAACCTTCCGTAGTAGCCAGTTAGACCCATGAAGGATATGACCTCTATCACATTCTTAGGTGTTGTCTACCCTTTAATGGATTCTATCTTTTTAGGGTCCACTACTATTCCTTCTTCCGATATGATATGCCCCAACTAGTGAATTATGTTTTGATAAAATGAACACTTGCTCAATTTGGCATACAGCTGATGTTCTCTTAGCACTTGCAACACCATCCTCAAATGATGCTCATGTTCTTCCTCTAACTTAGAATATACAAGGATTTCATCCAAAAAGACAATGACAAACTTGTCTAAATATTCTCGGAAAACACCATTCATTAGGCACATGAAAACAGTTGGTGCATTTGATAACCCAAATGGCACCACTGTGAAGTCATAATGACCATACCTTGTCCTGAAGGTGGTCTTTTTGATATCTTCCTCTTTAATCCTTACTTGATGGTATCCTGACCTGAGATCTATCTTCGAAAATATCCTTGCATCCTTCAATTGATCAAAGAGATCATCAATCCTTGGTAAGGGATACTTGTTCTTTATAGTCACTTTGTTCAACTGTATGAAATCGATGCACAATCTTAATGTCACATCTTTCTTCTTCACGAACAAGAATGGGGCAGTCCAAGGTGACACACTTGAGCGTATATACCCCTTCTTCAGAAGTTCTTCAAGCTGCATTTGCAACTTCTTTAGCTCCGGTGTACTCATTTTGTAAGGAGTCTTTGACACTAGAGCTGCTCCAGGCATTAAATTTATAGAGAAATCAATATCTCTCTTTGGGGGTAGTCCTGGTACCTCCTTGAACGCATCTTCAAAATCTTCCAAGACTAAATGATCTTCCAGATTTGGAACCTTATCCTTAGATGCTTCCTCCATATGGGTTGCAAATATTTGACACCATTTTCTGTAGCATTTCTTCAGCTGCATTGTTGAAATTTCTCGGACAACAACTTCCTTGTGAATTCCATGCACTTTCCTTACGCTCCCTTCCTCATCAAAGCAAGTAAATTCCTTTTTATGAAAATCCAGGATAACATGATGTTGGTCCAACCAATCGATCCCAATTAGACAGTCATAGGAACCTAAAGGCAAGATGTTCAAATCTACCCTTGTGCTCATTCCATTCATGTCCATAAGACATGACTTAACCATCTCATTAAATTTTCTTTTGGCTCCTGTGGCCAACTGCACCAACCAAGATTTTCCATGCTTGTTTCTTGGCAAATGCAAACTTTCCACCGTCATAGGATCTATATAACTATGACTAGCCCCTGAATCAATTAAAATAGTAATGGTTTGGTTGTTGATCATACCTTCCACTTCAATCATATGTGATTGATACTCGGTTTGCTTATTGTCCAGGGATGCATAGATCCTGGGTACATTTTTGCCCATGTCCCCCACTGTTTCAGCTTGTTGTACATTGTGAATAGATCTCACTTTGTCACTTCTGTGAGGGAAATCTCTAAACATATGATCTCCTTTACAACCCCAACAATGAATAGGCGGTTGCCTTGGCCTTTGACCTCCTGTCTCAATCGTTCTGGGTTCTCTAGAAGTTGACTATCCCTGAGGATTATTTCTGAAGAATGGTGGCTTAGTTCCCTTCTTCCTCTGATCAATCTTGAATTTCTTCCTGTCTTCCCAAGCTTTTTGGAAAGTTGGCCTTGCTTCTTGCTGATTATATAGGCACTTAGCTCGCCTTATGGTATCCTCCAATGTTTTGGGATCATCATATTGTATTTTGTCACTGATGAATGGTGACAACCCACTCAAATACCTCTGAATCTTAATTGTTTCATCCTTGATGAAAGAAACATACTTTAGCAATTTTAAAAACCTTCTTTCATATTCATCTATTGACATACTTCCCAGCTTGAGTTCAAAGAACTCTTTCATTTTCTTGTCATAGTATCTCTTAGTCAAGTATTTCTTTTCGAAATACTTCTTGAATTCCCTCCAAGTAACATTTTTCTCTTTAATGTGTTGCACCTGCATAAGTTGATCCCACCACATGGATGTTTTTCCTTTTAGTTGGTAGATGGCAATTCTTCCCTCTGCATGAGAAGAATAATTATGCAATTGAAAATACTTTCTCATGCCCAACAACCATGTCTCTGCATTTTCATCCTTCTTGTGCTCACCATCAAATGTAGGAGGTTTTATTTTGTTCATTTCTCCTCGTAGCTCATTCACCCCAGACCTCTTATGCTTCCTGATAGGGGATGGACTTGAGTTGTTGTGTGTTCTCTTATTGGAATGCCTCAGGGAGTGACAGTGATGTCTACTAACGCTTCTTGATCTTCCTTTCTTCTCAGGGGTCTCGTGACTTCCTTATTTGCTTGAGCCACTCTCCTTATCCAACTTATTTTCTATTCTTTCCAAGCTCTGCATCAACTTCATGTTGAAGTCTCCCTGTTGCTCCCTGGCTCTCATAAGCTTTTTGTTATATGCTCGGTGAATTTGGACCTCTTTTTGCAATTTTTTTAATAATTTTCATCATGCCCACGTCTTTATCTATTTATTCTCTATGCCCATTGGAGTTCATTCCTTCAATTCCCAAATGGATATCCATTCCTCTATCTTCATTCTCCGAACTAAAAGCATCTTGTGACTCCTCCATTTCTCTACACCATGGAACAATTCGGTTCGGTTCTGACAATTGTTAACTCTGCAAAATGTGCAGTCAACTGAAATTTTGTCAAACTAATGGACCTTAATAATTTACCAGAATAAACCAATCTGATTCAACCAAAACAATATCAGATTTCATTTTTAGCGGGTCTTGGTTGGTCAAGAACCCCTCGGGCTTCTATCTCTAAGCCCAACTCTATTCTGCAACAATTTTTGGGCGCTAGCCCCTTTTTCTTCAGCCCTTGGTTAGCAAGCGACCATGGTTATGACCCAGTGCTAATGTTTTGGGTGCTTATCCGGAGCCTTGAAACATCGATCTCCAAAGCTTCAAAGGTTTCCCCTTTTCCTCACCTCACAAACATCACAGAACAACGAACTATCGAACACACAAAGTAGGGTGGATCAACAGTCCATGACTTCCCAACATCCAACGACTGATACCCACTATAGAACTCCTAGCTTCAGAGCTTTGAAGCTTTAGGACTTCGAAGGATTTCACATCTGCATACTCCAATTCTTCTGAACCGTGAATCTCTGAATACTTCCACGTCATCCCTAGTGGCGTAATTATGTCACATCACCTCGGCGCTACAGAACTTCGGGGATTTCCTCCTCCCCTTCCATCATGAACCATTTCTTTTGGAGTGTCAAGTATCTAGACTTCATAATATGGCGCCACGTGTCCATTGTGACCATCAGGGGCCCCACATCTAATCTCAAAAGGAGGGCCACGTGGCGAAATATTAGAAGCGGACATGTGGCCCAATCAAATGGGTGACACCTGTCACATTCTAACGAGCATTTCAATCATCCAAAGGTTCTTAACTCACTAACACGTGGCACACATCCCATGTGTCCACGTCACCACTGGAAACGTCATCCTGCCACGCCACTTCTGCTCTTTTGCTTTGGGACTTCGGGCTTCAATGGTTTGCACAACAACACATTCCAATTCTCCCAACCGTCGTACGTTGAATTTATGAACTGTCGTGAGATCTATGGCTCACAACCACTTGCACACAGATCCGACGGCTCTGATCTATCTTTAGTCGATCCAATGGTCAACACTTTCCCCCCCCAAATCTACGATGTAGATCCTCTTCGGAATTTCAGAACTTGGGGCTTCGGTCCCTTTTGCTCTTATAACCCATAAACATTGTCGAAGTCACGACTTCCGAAGGACTTGCAGGTTAACCCTCCTGCACCTTTCTTTAGATCTGACAGTTGTGAAGGATCCTCCTTCTCCCGAACAGATCCTACGGCCCAATACCACGAATGTTGTAATTTCTTTCTCTGTGGCCATTTCTTAAACTTGTTACACCTCCTGTGTTTTCGAACATGGTCCAAGTGTTCTTTCAACGCCCTTCTGGCATTCTATACATCAAAATTCCTTGGACTTCTTACTATGAATTCCCCATTCGTGGCCCATCCAGGTTCAATGTAGAAACCTTGGGCTTTGAACTTGAATTTTTTCCATTTTGACAACAATTCTACTCCGAAACTTTTGCTTCAACTTCTACTAACATGGCCCATTGTAACGACCCTAGTTAAATGAATACTTAAAGATTATAAAGCAAAATTAATTAAAGAAAATAAGTGTGATTACTTAAGTAATACTCTAACTACAGATCACATTTAATGACCTGAGAAATAAATTTAAAAGATCAATGAAAAATGTTAAAAAATGGTTGCGTATGCAGAGAGGGAGCCTGATAGTCCCGAGAAGATAAAATATTAATGGAAGGAGTATGGAGGGGGACGAGGGTGGTTGTGAAGTAAAGGCGTGAGTCGGTCGGGAGGAATAAGGGGGGGGGAAGAGGGGGATGTGCACACTATTCGTGAGGGGGGGATGGTTGCGGAGAACTGTTTTGGCTATCTGCAGAGAGCCGAGGGCCTTACTGTGACATGTGTGCTCATATTGAGGCATGAGATTTACTGGTTGTGACATATTGATCAGGGAGGCACCGAGTTGCTGGAGGTTTTGGGCACGGGGGCCAGGATATCCGTAGATATCCTGGAGCTAGGTCGTTTTCCTAGTTGGCAGGGTGGATATTAGTTTTGGGCAGTTTTTCTGTGTCTGTGGCAGGACTGGACTGTGTAGCAGAGAGCAAGGCAGCAGGCAACATAAATTAGCATCAAAACCAGGTACTTTGTCAAGTTATGTATTTATTTCTTTCTGCCATGAATTCAGTATTTATTGATAAATCTAAGCTACTGAAGTTTCTGTTATGAAAATCAATATTATGCTTGAAGGTTATTGCTTCAGTTTATTTCATAAAATGTTTATGAGACTTAATGAAGTTTAGAAATATATGGGCATTACACCCATCCAGGCTCAGTGTTGAAACCATGGCTCTGATACCAATTTGTGACGTCCCTGGCCATCAACCAGGTTGAGCAACATCACTATAGGACGTCCCCAGCCACCAACAGGCTGGGCAACGCCACTTCTGGGATGTTTCTCTTAGCTCTGATACCAATTTGTGACTACATACATGCATATCTATCTAATGCAAATTAACAGCTATAACATTATGTTCATACACTTATTCATGCAGAAATAACATTAAAACATACTGACAATATATGCATACAGTCGACATATTCTAATAATACATAGATTAATTCGAAAATGAAAGTAAGCCTACACATACAATATATATGATATATCCATGCATCACTCATCAATTATATCACATGTACAATTATACAATCATACAATCAACAAAGATCTGGTACTTATCTTTTAATAGATGACCACCAACTGCATGCAAACCTTCCATGAACCTCCCAGCCTTAGACCACACTGCTCATCACACTCAGTAGTGGGTCACCCTCGAGCTAGGACTAAACTCCACCAAGCAAGGGATTCCTAGGCTTGGCAAGGGCAACAGTAAAATCACAAGGTCAATAGGAAGGAGTATCCCTCAGGAGCCAGCTCACACTAACAGCCTACGGCCTCTCATTCCCCACATGCCTGTCCCACCCCAGGAAGTGTGCCCCTTCTCTGCTCAATAGTCCTTCAACTGCCCAACTTCCCTTCCAGGGCTTCAGCAACAAGCCGGACATGAATTCTCCAAGCACTATAGCTGCAGTTGGGCTCCCTCTGAGAAATCACTTCCCCAGACAACCTCTCTCACCTTGAGAGAGTTGCTTGCAGGCCTAACAACCTGCTTCTTCAGTCCACGGGCCTGACAACCCGCCTCTTCAGACCAAAGGCCTAACAACTTGCTTCTTCATTCTAGCTTCTAAGTCAGTTCCAGGAAGATGATGGCAACACCAAATCTCGATGTAGAACAAACGATGGCAGCAAGCCACACCCAATCAAGGAATTGTGTGGGCTATAACAACCAACCGTTAAGACACAACACGGGCTTAGTCATAAACATGGTGTGTTGGGCTTCACAGGAGATACACCGGATAACTCTAGTAAGACTGAAGGTTCCCAAGGTGCGTGCTAGATGCAGAGGTGACGATGGAGGCAATGGTTCAATGCGTGAATTGTGGGTGAATTGGGAGGATGGCTTACTTGCAAAATCGTGAGGGTCGTGAGGAAGGCGAGACTGGTCAAGGAGGCAAGAATGGCAAAGGAACGTGAGAATCCCCCCCAAAAATGAACCCCCAACGAGCTAGTTTTCCCAGCTATAACTGCATGCGCTCAAGTTGACATATGCCTCCCTGAAGCCACATGAGCTCCACTTGGCACTTGTTCCCTTTCCGAGGAACTTAGGACAACACCGATCATGTCCACCTTAGCCTTTAGGAAATAATAATAAAATATTATTCCTTTAGAGGTAAGCCCTCTAGATTAGCTCATATGCCTAGACACTTAGCCCCCTCCCTTACCCTACCTAGTGGAGCTTAGTCCCCCATAACTCTTTATTCGTGGTTGTTGTACACGCAACGATGTAATTTTATTAATGATGTGTGTATTTACATATACAAAATCAGGCTCATTGACCTTAGCAGCTCTCTGGCCTAATAAACACATAAGCCTACCAACTTATAAACACTTGGCTCACCAACCTATAAACATAATTACAATTCAGCAGGGACTCGACCTTGGGGTGTTACACAAACTCTATCTTTGTCGTTTACTAGATCCATTTAAACTTCAACCTTATAATTATCTATTTTTTTTTATAATTATTTTTATGTATTTTTGCACTTATATTACAATTATGTTTTTCAAATCTATATTAGGTACTTATTCACATTATATTTTTCGAGAAACTAATTTTTTTTGGGCGTATTTTCAATGACAAATAATCTCAATAAAATCCATATTAAATACTTCCTTATTCATATTTTAGTAATTGAAGCATGATCTCATTTTGTTTAAAAGAATTGTAATATCTTTCAAATTTGTGTTTCATTTGGATAGTTGCATTCTATAGAAATCCTTATTAAATACTTCCTTATTCAATCTCATTTTGTTTAAAAGAATTGTAATATCTTTCACAAAGTTGTGTTTCATTTGGATAGTTGCATTCTATAGGAATCCATATTAAATACGTTGTTGGTGTGTTTACAGGAAAAGTGTGCTTGTCATTGATGGCAAGAACAACATTGACTATGGCATATTGGCAGCAATGATGACAAACAGGAAAGCAACAATGATAGCATCGGGAATGGCTAGACTGTGACAATGTGGGGGTTTGGAGCAGCTTGCTTGTGGTGCTAATACTTCATGGTGTTGCTTCTTTCATTGTTGGTATGGTATGATGAGATATGATTTTATGGAGCACTTCAATATTCTAGAGCTTAATGAAATAGACAATGGATTCCATGGAGCACTCGCCTACTTACCACTGGATGCATGATACTTGATGCTTGTAGGAGAGCACCCTAACTTGTGAAATGTCTATTGAGCTCCTATGATGATCCTTGATGTGATATACAATGGATTTTGTAGAGAACCTACCTCCTTTGGACTTCTTGCATATTACTTGTTGTTTTGGTGGAGCTACCTTCGTCAAGCAACATTAACATGATTGGGGAATCATACACTCTTGGTGAGGGAGCCCTGAGGTTTTGCATGTGTATTATACTTTCATAATGATATTAAAAACAATAGGCGCTCATCTCCTTGGCATACTTTGGATCACCTTGGGGGTTTGATGGGGATTTTCGTGATGATGTGCTATTGGAATCTTGTGATGGAGCACCCTAGATCTTGGAGTGTCTATTGTACACCTAACTCCACTCCTCGTTGCACATCTAGCTCCACTACTAAAAATGACTGACTGTAACTTCCAGGACGCATTTACCATCAATGAAGAAAAACGACTGACTATAACTGTCAGGACGGACTTACCATCAATGAATAAAAACGACTGACTGTAACTGCCAAGACGGATTTACCATCAATGAATAAGAAAGACTAACTGTAACTGTTAGGGAAGCCAAAGAGACCCAGGATAACCACCAGAGAAGACGAAGGGTCGCGATTTTTTTTTGAGGTGGCAAAGGTCTTGGAAGGGGTGCGTTTTTCATTGGGCACAGGACTTGGAGAAGCAGCAATCTTTTCTATCGGACAGAGGACATAGATGGTGCACGTTTTTTAGATCGAGTGTGGACTCAGAAGGGTTGAATTCATTGTATTATAGAAGGGTCACACTTTTTCCATCCACACACAGAAGGGTCACATTTTTGACAGAAGGGTCATACTTTTTCCATCCACACACAAAAGGGTCGCATTATATGACAGAAGGGTTGCACTTTTTTCATCCACACACAAAAGGGTCACATTGCATGACAGAAGGGTCGCATGTTTTCCATCCACACATAGAAGGGTCACACTTTTTTCATCCTTACACAGAAGGGTCACACTTTTTTCATTCTTACACAGAAGGGTCGCATTCTTGACAGAAGGGTCACACTTTTTCATTCTTACACAGAAGGGTCACATTCTTACTTAGAAGGGTCACAATCTTTTGTTCTCAGAAGGGTCACTATCTTTTACTTGGAAGGGTCGTGTTCTTTGTTTGTTAGAGCACTTGGAAGGGTCGCGTTCTTTTTGTTTGGTAAAGCACTTGGAAGGGTCGCATCTTTGCTCGGCAGAGGACTTGGAAGGGTCGCATTTTTGCTCTAGCAGAGGACCTGGAAGGGTCGCGATTTTGATCTAGCAGAGGACTTGGCATATAAAGAAAAGGAAAAATGCAGAACAAAGGAGAGACATGAGTGTTCTTTCATATATAATTATTAATGTACTTAGAAGTGTGTGTGTAGGTGCTAAAAAGCATAGAAGAGGCACAACACATAGAATGGAGATGGATCACAGAGCGTAAAACACAGAAGAAAAGTTGCGCAAAGATGCAGTGGTGCACGGGAGGAGAAAGAATGGATCATAGATGAAGAAGAGTGTAGTGGAGTTGCAGAGCATAGAAGCAAAAATATTCATAAGTGGAACAGAGCATATAAGCTGAAGAAGACAGAGGAGACATTGCGCTGTAACAAATCATATCAGAGACAGATCAATTAAGTAAGTTTTGTAAGATTCAGTAAGGGTGGTAGGGCGGTGTTAGGGAGGATTGTAGTCCTCTAAATTCTAGTTGGTTCTAGAAGGTATTCAGGGAGTTGGTGCTTCCATCTAGTAGGTGATAGAGAAATATGAGAGTTGGTGCTCTCTGCAAGTTGTAGCTTGCTATCAGAGGTTGTAGCCTCTTATTTGAGTTGGTGCTCAAAGACAGTTATGTACATGAAATTTGGAGCTTGATTGACATCCTAAGAAGAAGAGGTTTTCTCCCTTTATGGGTTTCCTCATGAAAATTAGTGTCTTTGTGTATTCTGTGTGATTGATCAAATATTGTATATCTATGCAACAAATTTAATAATAATCTAGAATGATTCAGAAAAGAACAACAAAAGTTTCAAGCTTATATATATATAATTGATTCACCCCCCTCTCAGTTATATTTCCTTCAATTGGTAACAAAGTCGGTGCCTTTGATCAAAGGTAGATCCACAAGCTTGAACATGACTAGTCATGAATGAAGTTCAACTAATAGATCCCCTCTATTTGATGGAACAAACTTTGCCTTCTGGAAAATAAGGATGAGAACATATTTAATGTCTTTGGGTACTGATGTTTGGGATGTCGTTGAAACTAGATATGTGAAGCCTGTAGTCTTGGCCTCAAAAGATGATAAGATGGAGTTTAGCTTTAATGCAAAAGCAATGAATGCCATCCTCAGTGGACTTGTAGAAGTCGATTTTGTCAAAATCATGCACTGTGATTCAACAAAAGTTATGTGAGACAAGCTGATAAGTAGTTATGAAGGTAATGAAAAGATGAAAGAAGCAAAACTTCAGACTCACGGACTGAAATTTGAGCAGTTAAAGATGGATGAAGACAAAACTATCAATAAGTACTTCTTACATGTAGAAGAACTTGTCAACACTATGAAAGATCTAAGTGAAACGATAGATGAATATTTTCTAGTGGAGAAAATATTAAGATCTATTCCTGATAGATTTAACTCAAAGGTCTCTGCTATAGAAAAAATAATTGATCTCAAAATGTTGACACTAGATCTACTTCTTGGAACCCTAACTGATTATGAAATCATAATCACCAAAGGTAAATCCACTACAAGAGAGGCATCCTTTAAAGCAGAGAAAAACACAGACTCTGATATAGATGAGATTGAAGCAAAGTTTGTGAGAAGACTGACGAAAGGATCGGGCAAATACAAAGGTAAGTTGCCCTTCAAATGTTTCAACTGTGGTAAGACAGGTCATTTTGCATCTAAGTGTCCTCACAAAAGAAAGGATCAAGCATATGACATTGAAGAGAAGCACAAACATAAGAAGGTCTATAAAGAGAATAATTTTAAGAAGAAAAACCTTTGTGTAAACAATGATGACGATCATTCAGAGGATGAAAACAATGACTCTTCTATTGAAAGTAAAATAAATGATTTCATGCTAATAGATTTAGAAGACATAAACACTGAAGATACAGGAAGTGAGTTCGTTGATGGTGAAGCAGTAGTAGATCTTGAAGGAGAACTTGGCAGTGACGTGGAAGAGATTGATAGACTCAGAGAAAACAAAACAAAACAAAAAAATTTACTGTTCTGGTATGAGAAAAGATGCAATGAACCATCAAAAGAAATTGCTCTGTTGAAGGTTAAGTTAGAAGAAGCTAAGAAGATTGAAGACATCCTCAAACAACAATTGAAGGAAGCCAAAACAAAAGGTGAAAAATTGGAAGCTGAAGTAGTGTCTGTCAAAAAAGATCTAGAGAAATTTCAGGCCTTATATCATTAGAATCTGATAAGTATTAAAGCCTCAGAAGGATTAGCCACCATTCTGAATCAACAAAGGAATCCAAAGTTGAAAATTGGTTTGGGTTAAGAAGAGAGATCAAGTAGTTGTCATCCAAGCAACAAAGAATCCATCAAGTTTGTCAAATATACAACCATTGACAACAACAAACCTGCAGAAACAAAGGAAGATAATCAACCGCCAAGGAGGAGTGAAGAAAAAGGTACTAGAATTGAATCTGTAGAACAAAGAAATAATACACCCTCTGCTCAAGGAAATCATCAGCGTGGAAGAAATCGACCTACTAAAAAAAGACAACCATTTTCCAGGTACAAAGATTTGTTCTATGGATATTGTTTTTACTGCTCTAACTTTGGCCACAAAGCTGTAAATTGTTCTTTAAGATTTAGACATGAGCAATCAAGACACCCAAGGAGTAAATATATGCCACAACAAAGAATGAGACAACCAAATAACAAACAACCACAGACTGCAAATCATGTGATGGTTGAGAAAAAGACGCAAATTAAGCATAACAATCATTATGGTTCTTTATTCAATGAACTAGAATGTTACATCTGCCATAATTATGGACATAAAGCTGCAGACTGTCGCTTAAAGAACTATAAGCCAGATTCAAATCACAAAGCTGAAAACGTCAAGGTTTGGAAGAAGAAAGAAGATAACAAGTGTGGATTAGTGTTGTCAGCTCAAAGACAAAAGAACCCCTGGTATATTGATAGCGGATGCTCCATGCATATGACAGGTGACAAAAGTAAGTTCTTATCACTCAAAGAAAGTAAATCAGGAAATGTGACTTTTGGAAATGATGCTCCAGGAAAGATCAGAGGTAAAGTTCTAGTAAGATTAAGTAATGGAAGAGGCAAAGCTCAAGATGTATTATTTGTTGATGGATTAAAGCATAATCTTCTTAGTGTCAGTCAAGTGTGTGACAGAGGATGTGAAGTCACTTTCACTGCCAAAAATTGTAAAATAAAAACAATAAACACAGGAGAGTTGATTGCAAAAGCGGTTAGAACTGAAAACAATGTCTATGTTCTGAAGGAAGATAAGGAGGAATTCCATTTAAGCAAATTTGATGAAAGTTGGTTATGGCACAGAAGGCTTGGACACCTGAATTTTGATCATATTGTCAAACTGAATAATGAAGGTGTTGTGAAAGATCTTCCAAGAAAATCTAAGCCTCATAACTTTGTATGTGAATCCTGTCAAATGGGGAAGTTGACTCGTGCTCAATTCAAATCAAAGAGTTAAACATCTTCAGAGAAACCGCTCAAATTATTCATATGGATATGTGTGGACCATCACGAAAGGAAGGAACTTGAGGAGAATGTTACTTTATGTTGGTCATTGATGACTTCTCCAGACTTACGTGGGTTGTCTTTCAGAGAGAAAAATATGATGCATTTGAGAAGTTCAAAACGTTTAAGGCGTTAGCTGAGAATCAAACAGAAAGGAAGTTAAAGGAAATTTGCTCAGACAGGGGAGGAGAATTTATGTAAAGAGTTTTCAAAGAATTATGTGACAGACATGGAATTAAAAGAGAATATATTATTCCAGGTACTCCTCAACAAAATGGAGTTGTAGAATGCCAAAATAGATCAGTTCAATAGATGGCAAGGGCTATGATGAGTTAAAGAGACATTTCACGGACCTTCTGGGTGGAGGTTGTTCACACGGCTGTTCACATTCTGAACAAAGCGTATCTAAGGCCGAACGTGATAAAACTCCATATGAGTTGTGGTTTGGTCCTACATCAATCAAGCACTTCAAAGTATTTGGAAGTAAATGTTACATAAAAAATAATGATGATCATCTGGGAAAATTTGTTGGTAGAGCTTATGAAGGTATCTTCTTAGGATATGCAACGAACATTAAAGGATACAGATGCTTTAACAAAAGAATGTATAAATTAGTAGATTGTATTGATGTTTGAATTGATGAAGAAGCTCCTGTAAAAGATCAACAGAGAATAAGCACTAAGTCAGATGAAGAAGATGATGAGAATAATGAAAATGAAGAACAACAAATCTCAGAGTCACAAGAAGATGATGAATCAGATGAAGAAGAGACACCTAGACAAGAAGAGTCAAGACAACAATCAACATCAAATATTTCCTCCAGAATTACTCAAAAGAGTCACCCTGCAAGTCAGATAATTGGTGAGAAAGACAAAGGTGTACAAACCAGAAGAAGGATAATCAAACACACCGAGCAATCACATATAGCCTTCATATCCATGGTGGAACCCAAGAACTTTAATGAAGCCAGTAAAGATGTAAATTGGTTAAAATCAATGAATGAGGAACTGGATTAGATTGAAAAGAATGACACTTGGGAACTTGTTCCTAGGCCAACAAATAAAAATGTAATAGGATCCAAATGGGTCTACAAAAATAATATGAATGAGCAAGGAAATATTGTAAGAAATAAGACTAGGTTGGTCTGCAAAGGGTATGCTCAAATAGAAGGATTGGATTTTGATGAAACATTCGCACCCGTAGCAAGATTAGAAGCTATTAGAATGTTTCTTGCCTATGTTGGTCATAAGAAGTTTAAAGTCTATCAAATGGATGTCAAGTCAGCTTTTCTAAATGGAGATCTAAAAGAAGAAGTCTATATGGAACAACTAGAGGGTTTCCAAAAGTCAGATAACCCTGACTTTGTTTGCAAGCTGAAGAAATCCTTATATGGGTTGAAACAAGCTCCTCCTGCATGGTATTACAGACTGGATAAGTATCTTCAAGACAAAGGGTTCAAGAGAGGAACAATTGAATACAATCTATATATCAAAACAAAGGATAATGATTTGATCATTGTGTTGGTCTATGTAGATGACATCATCTTCGGAAGTAATAATGCTTCATTGGTACAATGGTTTGCTTTTGCCATGCAGTCTGAATTTGAAATGTCTATGATAGGGGGACTGTCATTTTTTCTTGGTCTGCAAATTACTCAGAGGTCTGAAGGAATATTTCTTTCTAGGGAGAAATATCTAAGAGAAGTGTCGAAAAGGTTTCAAATGGAAGATTCTTCACCTGTGAGCACACCTATGGTCATTGGATGCAAGTTAAGCAAGGATGATGACTCACCTGATGTTGATCAGATTTCATATAGGTCTATGATAGGCAGCCTATTGTACATCACAACATCTCATCCAGACATAATGCATGTTGTTGGAATGGTAGGAAGGTATCAGTCTACACCTAAACATAGTCATTTGATAACTGTCAAAAGAATATTCAGATACTTGAAAGGAACAATGAACTATGGCCTATGGTATCCTAGGAAACAGAATTTTCAATTATCAATCTATTCAGATGTTGATTGGGCTAACTGCATGGATGAAAGGAAAAGCACGAGTGGAGGTGCATTCTTCTTAGGAGATTCTCTTGTAGCATGGTTGAGCAAGAAGCAAGGTTCTATTTCCTTATCTACTACAGAAGATGAATACATTGTAGCTACCACTTGTTGTACCCAAGTATTGTGGATGATTCAGACACTTGCAGACTTGGAGGTAAAGTATACTGCACCGATCCCAATTCACTGTGATAATACTAGTGCAATTAGTGTGTCAAAGAATCTTGTATTTCACTCCAAGACCAAGCATATACCCATCAAGTATTACTTCTTGAAGGAATAGGTAACCAACATTGTTGTTTCTTTGCATTATATTCCATCCAAAGATCAGATTGATGATATCTTCACTAAACCGCTTGCAAAATCTCAGTTTGAGTACCTACGTCAAAAGTTGGGCATGACCATGTTATCAAGTTAAGATAGTCTATCTGATCAGGGGGAGAATGATCATAGTATATCTTATCAGGGGAGAGTGCTTATTGTATCTCTGATCAGAGGGAGAGTGCTTATTGTATCTCTGATCAGAGGGAGAACAGAGTCACTCTCAGTTTTCTTTGACATTGATGTCAAAGGGGGAGAAAAGGTGTGGTCTGGATGCTACAGTTGGAGGTCTAAGTAGAATAGTGCAACCTTTGAGGGTTGCCATCAATGCCAAAGGGGGAGATTGTTGGCATGTTTACAAGAAAAGTGTGCTTGTCATTGATGGCAAGAATAACAACGACGATGTCATATTAGCAGCGATGATGGCAAACAAGAAAGCAACGATGATAGCATCGGGAATGGCTAGACTGTGACAATGTGGGGGTTTGGAGCAGCTTGCTTGTGGTGCTAGTACTTCATGGTGTTTCTTGTTGCATTGTTGGTATGGTATGATGAGATATGATTCTATGGAGCACTTCAGTATTTTAGAGTTTAATGAAATAGACAATGGATTCCATGGAGCACTCACCTACTTACCACTGGATGCATGATACTTGATGCTTGTAGGAGAGTACCCTGACTTGCGACATGTCTATTGAGGTCCTATGATGATCCTTGATGTGATATACAATGGATTTTGTAGAGAACCTACCTCCTTTGGACTTCTTGCATATTACTTGGTACTTTGGTGGAGCTACCTAGGCCATCAAGCAACATTAACATGATTGGGGGAATCACACACTCTTGGTGAGGGAGCCCTGAGGTTTTGCATGTGTATTATACTTTCATAATGATATTAAAAACAATAGGCGTTCATCTCCTTGGCATACTTTGGAGCACCTTGGGGGTTTGATGGGGATTTTTGTGATGATGTGCTATTGGAATCTTGTGATGGAGCACCCTATCTCTTGGAGTGTCTATTGTACACCTAACTCCACTATGTGTTGCACATCTAACTCCACTACTAAAAATGACTGATTGTAACTGCCAGGACGAATTTACCATCAATGAAAAAAAAATGACTGACTGTAACTGCCAGGACGGACTTACCCTCAATGAATAAAAATGATTGACTGTAATTGCCAAGACAAATTTACCATCAATGAATAAGAAAGACTGATTGTAACTATCAGGGAAGCCAAAGAGACTCAGGATAACCACCAGAGAAGACAAAGGGTCGCGATTTTTTTTTTGAGGTGGCAAAGGTCTTGGAAGGGGCACGTTTTTCATTGGGCACAGGACTTGGAGGAGCAACAATCTTTTCTATCAAACAGAGGACATAGATGGTGCTCATTTTTGAGATGGAGTGTGGACTCAGAAGGGTCGAATTCATTGTATTACAGAAGGGTCGCACCATATTACAGAAGGGTTGCACTTTTTCCATCCACACACATAAGGGTCGCATTTTTGATAGAAGGGTTGCACTTTTTCCATCCACACACAAAAGGGTCGCATTGCATGACAAAAGGGTCACACTTTTTTCATCCACACACAGAAGGGTTGCACTTTTTCCATCCACACACAGAAGGGTCGCAGTTTTGACAAAAGGGTCGCACTTTTTTCATCCTTACATAGAAGGGTCACATTTTTTACAGAAGGATCACATTTTTTTCATTCTTACACAGAAGGGTCGCACTTTTTCATTCTTACACATAAGGGTCACACTTTTTCATTCTTACACAAAAGGGCATTCTTACTCAGAAGGGTCACAATCTTTTGTTCTCAGAAGGGTCACTATCTTTTACTTGGAAGGGTTGCGTTCTTTGTTTGGTAAAGCACTTGGAAGGGTCACATTCTTTTTGTTTGGCAGAGCACTTAGAAGGGTCACATCTTTGCTCGGCAGAGGACTTGGAAGGGTCGCATTTTTTCTCTGGTAGAGGACCTGGAAGGGTCGCGATTTTGATCTGGCAGAAGACTTGGCGTGTAAAGAAAAGGAAAAACGCAAAACAGAGGAGAGACATGAGTGTACTTTCATACATAGTTATTCATGCGCTTAGAAGTGGGTGTGTAGGTGCTAAAAAGCATAGAAGAGGCGCAACGCATAGAATGGAGATGGATCACAGAGCATAAAACGCAGAAAAAAAGTTGCGCAAAGATGCAGTGGTGCACAGGAGAAGAAAGAATGGATCATAGACGAAGAAGAGTGCAGTGGAGTCGTAGAGCATAGAAGCAGAAATATTCAGAAGTGGAGTAGAGCATATAAGCTGAAGAAGACAGAGGAGACATTGAGTTGTAACAAATCAGATCAAAGACAGATCAAATAAGTAAGTTTTGTAAGATTCAATAAGGGTGGTAGGGTGGTACTAGGGAGGATTGTAGTCCTCTAAATTCTAGTTGGTGCTAGAAGATATTTTGGGAGTTGGTGCTTCCATCTAGTAGGTGCTAGAGAAATCTGAGAGTTGGTGCTCTCTACAAGTTGTAGCTTGCTATCAGAGGTTGTAGCCTCATATTTGAGTTGGTGCTCAAAGACAGTGATGTACATGAAATTTGGAGCTTGATTGACATCCTAAGAAGAAGAGGTTTTCTCCGTTTATAGGTTTCCCCATGAAAATCAGTGTCTCTGTGTGATTAATCAAATATTGTATATCTATGCAACACATTTAATAATAATCTAGAATGATTCAGAAAAGAACAACAAAAGTTTCAAGCTTAGATATATATAACTGATTCACCCCCCCTCTTAGTTAGATTTCCTTCATACTTCCTTGTTCATATTTTAGTAATTGGAGCATGATCTTATTTTGTTTAAAATAATTGTAATATCTTTCGAATTTGTGTTTGATTTGGATGGTTGCAATCTATAGTATTAACAACAAATGCTTTCTATAAATTTAGATTATAGTCTAATTTATATAAATAACTTGGATAATTTCAAGAAAGACATGAGGATTTTCTGAGGACATAATTTGAAAAATGTGTTTTAAATATTAATTAACAAATATTAACTAAATAATTGTGACTATTATTAGTTGTCTCCCATACAATAGTTGATGGTCCAAACATGTTTATTCCTCCTTAGGCTATCATATAACAAATATTACATTTTAACCCATTGCATTTTTTTATGACATCTCTTTGCACCATTAGAAGCAATTGCTAGTATATTCATATATGCACATTTGTTGGATGAATTTCAAACATTGATGTGTTGTTATTTTGGTGTTTCTAACATCTTTATATTCCTCTTGTCATAGGCATTTTTTACAATATAGGCTTTTTAATTTTTCATGTAAGATGACTATAATTAAAATAATAATAATTTAATTTTGTCAATTGGATGTAGCTTGAGGGGTTGTGACGAAAAGTTTTTACCCTCCTAAAATGGATTCAAATCCCACTTAATGACATGTTTTATCCAAGTAAATCAATTGTTGATGAGCTATATATGAGATCCTTTGTTTATGGGACAATGGACCTCTTAGTACAAAGGTTCGACTACTTACTTTATCAAAGTAGGGTTATATACACTTTGAATGAATTTCATATATCAAATTACACATTTTTTGTGTTCAATAAATTTAATTATTATAGTAGGTATTTTTCCATTGTTATATTTAGGATCTATGGATTTTTTTTTTCACTTTTATATCGAGGATTAGAATTAATAGAAATGATTGGCCAGCACTAATAAAATTGATTGAACTCCTAAGACATGACACATGGTTTGAGGACTTCTAGGGAAATACAAAAACACCATCAACTTAAAATTGAACTTGATTTCATTTATGGCGATGAGGACGATGAGATTGTTATTGTCCATTGGAACCAACCTTGTTCTATCGAACCTTAAGAAAAATAATTAGGAATTGGTTGGTTTGTTTTTACATTTTATTTCTATGATTGAGAAGATTGGAGAGAAGCTTTTGTAAATCTCAATAGTTTTGATAATTTAACATGTTATGAAGATCGATAGTGTTACACATATTTTGAAATTGAGACCTAATGTGGGCATACACTTAACAATCTAAGAGAGATCGTTTTTCATCCTTCATCTTTTTAGTATCATAGATGTGACAAATTCTTTCATCTCATGATGTTTTAGGATTTGTCCAATGCCTAGTTTCACTAGGGAGCTCATGAGAGTTCATTCTTATTTTAGCAATGTTGATTTTCTTAAACTAGCTATAATAGGAAAATACCTTTGATCTTCTAGATCGAGGTTAATGACCTCTTTATAATACTTTCTCGTGTCCTCTATTTCTTTGTTGCACCATAATTTTGTCCTATAATTTATTTGCAATAGCAATTTTTATGGCATCATTGTTCAATAGAGTGACCTCTTCTTCTATTCTTCAATGGTTTAGCAAAATATTAACATCTTTATGCTATCCTCTCTTATGCTACAAGTGACCTTGATTGGAATTTGAAGTAATCTAGGAAGCCTATTGTCTTTCATGTTAGTTATCTTTTGCTTGTACATTAAATACACAATCAAAGCCATACTCTCAATGGGTTAAAGCCTAGCTTCTAAGAGGAGGATTGGATAGGGTGTACTGCTTTTAGTTTTAATATTATAAATTATAAAATGCTTCCAAATTTGCTTGATTTTCCTCCAAGATTCTCTAGAGATGTTGTAGCCCCAAATTTCACATCCATATAAAATAATAGGAGTAACAATTCTTAAGAGTTTTTTTTTCTTCCATAGAAGTGAAAATATGTTTATTTACAGTGGTTCTCAAGACTAAAATATGCTCTCCATTTTCCATTAATCCTTTTCTCAATGATGTAGTTCATGTTAAACTTGTAATGAAGGTTAACTCTTAGATATTTGTATAAATTAAGTTCCTCTAATTTGTTATTGTCATACACAAAATTAACATAATTTATATTTTTGGATTTGATTATTATAACCTTTGTTTTATTAGAGTTTATTAACATTCGAGTGTTAGAACATAAATCTCTAAGAAATTTTAGTTTCTTATCTAGATCAGAGGGACACCTCGTAGGAATAACTATATAGTCATTGTAAAGAAGAAGGATGGTGACTATTTTAGCTAAAGTAATGCAAATGCAACCTACTTTTTCTAAACATGCCTCTAACTTGTTAATTTGTTAATGTAAATCCCAAAAAATGTAGAAGACAAGGGACAACCTTGCTTAACCCCGATATCACAATTAATTTATTTCGACTAACCCTCTTTGTCCTTAAACTTAGCAATATCTTTTTCATAAAACCTTATCACAACAACTATCAACTCAAAAGGATGTTTTAGCTTTTCTAATCTATTCCAAAGGTGATTTCTAAGCATCAAATCAAAAGCTTTGTTAAATTCAACAAAGCTACATGGTAAATTAATTTGATTATTTCAACATTCCTTTGTGATCATCATAAAGTAACTAAGTGGGCCATGGTTGAATGAGGCTAAGTGTTAAGCATCATTAAGAAATGCCATCATGACCTATTTGAAACTTTGAAAATATAGGTTTGTATTGAACCTTGTACATTATTCATTGAGAAACATGGTTCATGCTCACATCATACTGCTAAAATGTTGGTGCATAAGCTTATGATCTGTTCCACTAAGTAGCCAGGGCATTCAGAACCGGAACTAGGAGATCGAGATCATCAAAAATATTAATAATATTAATACACAGTGTGGTATTAATCAATACGTAGCCAGGACATCAACGACCAGAGTGAGAATATAGATTAAAAACTAGCATACCCCCTAAGCGGGCGAATGGTAATGTCAAAGTAATGTGAGGGAAATTTTCATATTAATGTTGTAAATTGGAATATTGCAATTGAAATAATCTTATTTGAAGTTGGTTCACTATTTTTTGAAGTTGTTCCTACATTTTGAAAAGAAATAATGTAAATTTTGTATATTCTACTGTAAATTCTAAAATTCTATAATTAAATGTATGATCTTAAAGTTATGAATTTTTATTAATCAATTGTTTATGGCTTTCATTAAAACACTTAGAATAAGTCTTATTTGGACATTTGATCTTTGTTGATTGTTATGACTTTTATATTTAATAAAATACAAAACACCCTAAATTGGATATTATCTCAAACTACCATGTAATCACTTATAGCACACCTTACATTATGTTGTGCACTATCTATATGGCTAGGTCAGTGATTTCCAAGGTTGTTATTCAAAGATTTATTTCCCCAAAGAGTTAGATGTCTTAATGATGTCTTAATATTAGTTTTGCTATTGATGAAGAATTTTAAAGAAATTTTATGTCTATAATATTAACTTATCTTATCTTCAGTGAGTCTTTGTAGCATTGAGAATCACATAATTAGCTCCTCCACCTCTAAAACTATCGCCACCACCACCAATCTTGCATAAAAATACATGTTCATGGATGGATAGGATAAGATGTACATATATCCACCTTATCTTCCATGCAAAATGACCCACACATCTCAAAACACTTTATACCAAACAAAAACACATTTGTACTTAAATATTTCGCTAATTCCACCCTACGTCCATCTTTTCTTCTTCTCACTTGCCTTTGTTTGTTCTTTTTTTCACAAACACATCCATACTTAAGTATTTTTATAATTCCACCCTACATCCATCTTTTCTTCTACTCACTTGCCTTTGCTCGAGCTTTTTTTCTTCTCACTTGCCTTAGCTCATTCAAGAACATCTTTGTTCTTTTTTTCTTCTCACTTGCTTTAGTTGGTTCAAGAACATATGTCTTCCTTTGCCCTAGCAGATCGGTTGTCCTCTTTTCTGAAATATTCACGTAGTTCCCTTTCTTTTTGGCCCACCCTCACTTTCCGAGCCTCTCTTTTTGGCCCACCCTCACTTTCCGAGCCTTTCTTTTCGAAGCCTTTCTAATCCGTAGTGTGATTCTTAACGACGCTTCTATCCATCAATTAAGTACCCCAATGCGAAGGTGAAGCCATGCAACTCCTCTTGTTAAAATATAAATTACATGCATTCACCATTAAAACTCCTAACTAAGGAAATTGAAGTGAAATGGTAATTTGAGAAAAAATTGAAATAAAGAAACACAATTTATTGCATGCATTCACCATTAAAACTCTTAACCAAACACACTGAGGTGAAATCCCAATTTGAGAAATATTTGAATTGAAAAGTTAATTTGAAAAGTATAGTGAAGTGAAATGCTAATTTGAGAAGTATTTGAATTGAAGAGTTAATTTGAGAAATATTTGAATTGAAGAAACAAAAACTTTGTGAACTTTATTATCAATAGTGCACATTTAAATGAAATTATTTGAATTGAAAAAACAAAAAAATTGTGAACTTTATTATCAATAGTGTACATTTAAATGAAAATCATTGAAAACTATATTGTGAAATAAAAGAATATAAAGACAAAAATAATAAAGTCATAATTGTTATATTATTTATTTACAACTTTACTTAATTATGAATTAAGAACGAGAAACTATATTAATATATCGAAATATTTCATTTAAAAAATAAATAAAATTGATCGTAATTTAAAATCAATTTGTACTTAATAAAAGTAAGTTTAAATTGGATTTATAAAAAAATTAATGTGTGTGAAGAGCAGACGACTTTGCCATTACAGTCCGAAAGGCGTACACCTATTGACAATGGGCACGATTAATGATCTTTTAACCTTATTTAACCTTAAACCCTAATCTGATGGCTATGCATTGAAGATGCTGGCATATTCTTAGTCGTCCTCCAAAATCAATGGGTCAGATTTATTGTTCATAACTTTCTTGCATTTATCAGGGCATCTGTTAACATGTTTACTTTTTAACATTTATCTAATCACATTAAAAAATTACTGTAAGAATATGTAATTGCCACGTTTAAATGATTAAGTAAGATTAAACCGTGCAGCCAAACATTTCATATTACCACAAACAAATTACGGATTACCACAGACCTTTTGGCGTTCTCAGCCGCGAGTTAGCGGCTGTGCTAGTCTACCTATTCAGCCTAAGATAAACAAGTACAAGATCTTATTTTAAAACTCTTAATCATATTGAGCTTAAACGCTAAATTTAAAAAAGAATGTTATATTACACTATATGTACGTGTGTGGGGGCTTATGTTGGATTTAATAAATAAATAATCCATAATAATCATAATCCCAAAGCTAAAAAAGGAAACACTGTGTGACCTGCATATAATAATAATAAACCCAAACAGAAAGCACTGTGCAATTCACATCTTTTTCAAAAGACCAGAATGCCTAAATCGGTGGCCTCGGTTTCGCTGTGCTTGGTACTCTCAAAACTGATCTAGTTCCCCAAAACAGAAGCGAACATACCCAAATGAATACCACCCAAAAAACACAGATAAATGAAGCAGAAAACACTGTAAACGATAAACATAATAAGGAAGGGGAAAAGCCTGAAACTGCGCAGAAGGCCATGAATGATTATAAACCCCTTTGCCCAATGATTCCGAGGCATTAGGAGCTTCAACATTGAACAGTCATGAGGACTTGAAATTTAACTCAATTGTTGGAACGAGAAAACTTTCTGAAGCAGACAACGCTGTAAACGGTTCCCCAAATAAACAGAAAAGAAAAGGGAAAAAAACTGAAACTGCCCACAAGGCAATGAATGCTTATAAAGGCTCTTTGCCCAAAGACTCTGAGTCATTAAGAGCTTCAACAATGGATAGTAGTGATGATTTGAACTTGAATTCAATTGCTAGAACGAGAAAACCTTCCTTGAGTGGACAAGACATCCTCAAGGCCTTGCAGAGGGCATCTATGGAGAAGGCAAAGGAAGCTCGAAGGAACCGAAAGCTGAAGCAGAAGGTGGGAAGCACAGTGGACAACAGTGGGCTTTTCTATGTTCGCAAGGATATTGGAGAAATTAGGCCCATTGTTATCAAGTCTGAGTGGGCTGCTAGGATTGAGAGCCTTGAAAAACGTTTGAAGGAATTGAAGGAGAAAAGCAGATTTAACATGAAGTTGGCAGGATAGAGTGGGTTTTCTATGTCGGTTTGCATGAAGAACTCGGAATTTTTATCCTCCAGGTATGTAGTCTTGGCAACTTTGCAATCAAAACAGTCACGCGCTAGAGTTTGGAACAACAACTACAATATTTAGAACAATCCCTTATGCATTACAATAAATGGAGCGGGGAGTGGTGAAGCTGGGAAGGAGAGGCGGTGTAAAGATGGCGCTCGAAACAAGGACTGAATCGAACCGACGTGGATGGCCCGGATCTGATCCACGGTGACGACCGCCATCAACTAATTAAAACGACGGTCTATAAAAATTCTCCTTAAATATATATGCTTTCGGCATAAATATTAATGCGTGCCACTGCCTTCGAAGAAAAAAAACAATATTATTAACATTTCTCTAAATTCGACAATATATTTTATTTTAAATCAAATATATAATTAATAACTAATCAATGAAAAAACTTAATAAATCAAATATATAATTAATAACTAATCAATGAAAAAACTTAATAATGAAATTAATAACTAATCAATAATCAATAAAGAATTTTATTTTTTTTTAATAAAAAAAAGCCTTATATTAATATCAACCAAAAATCTTATAAAAACAAGTGTCATCTACATGTGTCGCCACAAAGGGAAACCAGGACAGGTGGTCTACCAATGTTCAGGCCTTGCCATGTTCGCCTGTGCTTTCGCACCAAAATTACAATTGATATAAAAATCGCAGTGAAACTGCGTGAGCAAAAAAGACTGATAGTCGGCTCAAGCAAGACATAAGTTGAGCTATCATGGCAGAGACTATGAAAATATAGTAGAAAAAGAAAACAAGATTGTTGTAGCTTGCTAGACCAGCGAGGTTGCAACTAGTATTGAACAAAAAACTGAACTTGGTAACTTTAATCTGAGGCTGGGCCGGGTTGACCATGGATGTTGTAAGCTGGGACGAATCGTTGCCTCATGTCGAGCACTTGGCATGTGTCGGTGCATCCAAGAGCGCCTCAAAAAGGATGTCCATCCTTTGGTTGAGAATTCGCTGAGAGTGCTCCTGGTTCGCCTACCTCTATCTAATTCTGAAGAGTATGCTGAGATGCTCCTCCACGAGGTGATTGTCGAAGTGTTGAGCCTGGTCATCTGCCTCTTTGTCCTCTGCGTCGTCGCCTTCTGGAATTGTGGCTAAGGGAGGGATCTCCTCCTCTGTTTGGCAGCTGCCATCCCCATAATATGGATCACCTGGTTTAATAATGGGAGGAGATAGGAGGTTGGTGGGAAGAGGCGCGCGCGCCAAAGGTGGTGCCTCCTCTTTGACTTTGCAAAGCAGCTGGAGGGTCGGGGGGTAATGGGCAATGGAGGCTTCCACTTCCAATTTTACCGGAGAGGTTCCATGGGGGAGAGCCAAGTTTAGTCTCTTGGTGGAGTGACTCGGGCTGGCAAAGTGGGCAATGAGTGCCCTTTGTGAGGGGGTGAGCCTGGTTTTTCTAGAGAGGTCGTCGCGATTGCGGGCACCTCTCTTTGATTTACCGCGCTCCCGGGGCATGTTGGAGGGGAGGTGATGGTGAAGGATGGGAGAGATGGAGGTGAGGGAGTCGTGCAGCGGGTGAGGGAGGGAGACTGAGAGGCCTTGGACAGGGAAGGAGTCAAGGTAATCAGGGGGAACATTGCAACACGAAGAAACCTAAAAATTGCAGTGGGAGCCGAGGAGCCTAACCAGGAGGGTGCACCAGATGGGAAGAAAAAACGAGAAGGGCTCCTGAAATAAAAGTTGTTTGTCACTCTAAATGCCATTGAAGTGTGAAGTGACCCCTACAATCACCATTGATGCGTGAGGAGACCTATGCATCTGCCTGGTTCGCTCGCTTGAGTGCTCGGCTAGGCGCATTACCATAAAACCCCTCATGGTGTGAGCCATGGAGGAGTGAATGCTTGGGGGCTAGTGGTCGGGGTTAATAACTCCCCCGGCTGCCCTGTGCCAGCTGTGCGCGCACTTTCTCCAGGTGGCACCCCATTCGGATGATCAATAAAGAACTTATTACTATAACCACACGAATAATTTAAAATTATTATAATCCTCAATATAACCTCTCCATACTTTTCATTAACCTTGATGTATATTTAAATTCTTTTGGATAGAGAAAAGCTAGTTGGAAAAATAACTTTTGTTTTCCAAGCCTCATAAAAAAAAAGGGTGTTGTTTAATTGTTTTAAACCTCTAGGACAATGCAATTATACAGAAATAATCACTCAAATTTGTGCATCTAACAATTTCATTCTTAATTTCGGATAAATATCCGAAAAAAAAAAAAATTCGTAAAAAAAACATTTCGTAGAACGTTCAGACTGCCATGTTTTTAAAGGCGAAAGTCACCGAAAACCTAGGCTTTAAAAATGTGTCAATCCGAATGGTTGATTTATGGAAGCTTTGTTGGAGACGGGTCTATCTTCGTAGATCTCATCTCTCTCGCTCTCGTCTTTACCCTCATGCGCCTCATTTTATCGTTCTGATCAATCGACGGCACCAGAGACAAGTTTTGCAAGGCTCGGGAGCTGTTTTCTTGCAGTATGAAGAAATTGATGCGTTCACAGTGTACAGATGTGGATATAGGAGGGTTAGTTAGCACATATATACAAAACCCATTTAATAGAGATTCCGTGAGAGCATCTTATTGTAGATTGTTGGCTATTCGAGATCAAACAACCGTGTTCAATCAACTGCATTTTGATGGCCATACTCATCAACTGGTTTGCCTGTTTGTCTTTACCAGCCCTCATGCTATCCACAACCTTATTAGTAGATTGTTGACTGTTCAAGATCAAACAACTTTGTTCAATCAGCTGCATCTTGATGGTCATACTCATCAAATGAGTTGCCTGTTTGTCTTTACCAGCCCTTCTGCTATCCACAACCGTATTAGTTTGTTCACATCAATTTCTTCGACGGCAATAACAAAATATTGAACAGGGATCAGAAGTTTCCTCCTCCATTAAAGACTCAGGTATATTATTTACATTGCCAAAGTATTTTACATGTCGAATCCTGAAGTTTGATTTGAAATTTGAAAAATGTTTTAGAAGCTTTTTGCTTAACCCATAGGAGTCTACTGTTCTTTGCTCTTTGCACCCAATTCGAGAAGCTCTCCAGGTATGATCTCACTTTTATTTTGGGTCACGAGCATTTCTAATTTTTTTT
>ML784774.1:0-15093 GCA_009831015.1 Picea engelmannii | reverse complement strand
ATTAATGGTAATGTTAAAAATTTAAGTAAAAGGATGAAAATGAAAGATAAAGGAGAATGTCACTTTTACTTTAAGAATTTAACATTACCATTAATTACTACCCTCAGTTGCACACCAAAACACCTTACAACTCCAACTTGTTTCTAGGTTTTTAGAGGATTTTAGGATGAACGCTCCCTGGACGCTCCCTCAAAAACCAGGGAGCGCAGTTTTTGATGAGGGAGCGCGCTCCCTAAAAACGCTCCCGAGGGGGAGCGTTCAGGGAGCGCACTTGGGAGCGCGCTCCCTGAACGCTCCCCTTGGGAGCGCGATTCGGGAGCGGGTTCGAGGGGGGGGGGGTGCGCTCCCCCGTAGCACTGATTAAAACTGACCAAGGTGCCTATTCTCACCCGATGTTTGCTAACTACCACCTCTGCTATGTGCTTCTTGGCCCTTTTGGCCTCTTCGCTTACCTCCAGGGTGACCTCCACATTTCCTCAGACCATCATCGCCCTCACTCTCTGGTTCCCACCATGCCCCAAGACAGAGGCAAGCCAAGGCGTTCCACCAGGGACAAAAATGCCTTCACTCGAGATAATCGACTCACAGCTTCTCAGAGAGCCTTGATAGCTCATTTCAGCCAACCCCGCAGACCCTCCAGTAAAGCTCAATCCACCCTACGTATTCCAAAAGAGGAAAACCTACCCACCTCGCCCCAGACTGAAGCTCTGCTTCGCCTACGCATTCCCAAATCCGAAACCCCGTCCCCAATTGAGCTTTCTCCTCAGCCATCCCAGCTCTCTTCAGCTTTCCCCAACACAGCTAAGGAGGAAGCACTTCCGTCACCTCAGCATTCGGGCACGAAGGTGGAATAAATTGAGCCACCTCCTCAACCTGGCCCGAGCCTAGTTCATTTGCATGAGTCCCCCGCGACTCTCAGCCCCTCCATCACTTGAGACTTTTAGCCACACTGGTTGGAAGGGGGGGCTGCATTGTGGAGGAGGAGATCCCCCCAAGTTGGCAACTAACAAAAGATGGGGAAGACACAGGCGAGGTTGGTGCTGAAGAAGGCAATGACGGTGCTGAAGACACAGGCAAGATCGTTGTTAAAGAAAGCAATGACGGTGCTGACGATGGCTCACACCACACATTTCATCTCACAGCGGAGCACTTGGAGCTTCTCTTTGACATCCGGCAGCGGCAGGACAAGCAAGAGCACGACCAAAGAACCATCCATCAGCGTTTAGATCTGCTGTTTGAAGCACTCTCAGACGCCCCTTCTCAAGCTCAATGCCCCACCTGCAAGTAGAAGTTCGTCCCGGCCTACACCGTCCATGGATGTCCAGGTTCCCCAAAAGCTTGACGCGGCCCACCCCTGTCTCCGGTTCATGTCAATTCTCATTTTCATAATGAATAGTGATTTTATTTTTACTCTTTTTTACAGTTTTGTAACCATCATAGAAATGGCGGCTCTGGAAGAAGTCTGCCCTAGGCTAGTTACGGGGAAAGAATCTCCTGCTAAAACTCTCAGCTTTTGCTCCAATTTTTGTAATTTAAAACTCTGCTACTATGGTCATACCATCGTTTGGAGCCACCTGTTCTGGTTTCCCTTATGTGGCGGAACAGGTGGCTGCCAAACGATAAACAGATGTACACTCATGATGATATAATACAAGGATCTCTCTTTTTATTTAAAAAAAAAGATTATGAATTAATATAAATTTATATATATAATTTAGTTTATACATATATAATTTATATAATATACTATTGAATTTAACGATTTTTATTATTCATAAAAATTATATGAATAAAATTAAATAAATTCAAAATAAATGTATGTATTTTCATGTTATAGGCCTGATATTTTTATTTTTATCTTAGTGAATGTATTAAATTTTATAACATATATTTTTTAATTTTCAAAATTTTATAGGACATCAAATTTAATGCCAAATTTTATTACCAAGATTTCCAATGTCCAGTTTTTGTTGAACTTCAAGGTCGCTCAACTCGAACTCGAACCGGGTGAAAATTTCCATTGGTCTACCCCAGGTTCACAACCCGACTGACAATGATTTCTGCAATTTAATGAGGCTGTTTGGATTTCCAGATTCTATTTTCTTTTTAGGAAGAAATTATTCCCTATATAAGAAGTTATGCACTATTTGTTAGTTTTCTATTTTATTATAGATAAAGAATGTGGTTAACATGCTAAATGCCAAGTTCAGCAATGAAGATTAGTAATGAAAATCCAAATTGCGCAGATGGAAGATTAATTGACTCCCAAGAAATTATAATTATATTTTCCTTTCCAGTGACCASTTTGTTGGTGGGTTTTTCATCTTCTTCACTTGTTTATGCTTCAATCCTTTCTGTGTTTCAAGCTTTTGGAATATAATTTCCCTCTTTACGTTGTTGCTCAACTTCATCAGCTATACTGCAGCTCAGCTTCACTCACTTCTGTAAAAACTCAGGATATGCTTCACTCACTTCTGTAAAAACTCGGGATATGTAAARGAATTTGTATCATTCAGGAACGGAACTAGAAATGGAAGGAAGAAAACTTCTTTATCTATTTAAACTGTGCTGGTTATTACTGCCAAGGCTTAGTTCCATGAAGAATGACCTATGCACAGAACTACAATAAAATCATGGAAAACAAAATTTGGGCATTCTAGTCCCATGAAGAATGAGCTATGCATAGAACTGCAATAAAAGCATGGAAAACAAACTTTGCACATTCTCGTTGTTTACTACTTACAATCACAGTAGTCCCTTTCTCCCCATCTTGATGCTACATTATCTATACTATTAAGGCTTTCATGTTGAGTTTGAACACCACGATAGGTTGACAGATTCAGATTTAGAAAAAGATTTGAAAGGTACAGCCAAAATTATTTTAGAAATTCTAGATCTAACATCTATAGTGCTTTGGGATATAAAAGGGAACACTAATTCATTGTTTGTTTAGACAAGAACATTTTGTTTTACATACTGTGCAGTCTGGTTTACAGGCAAAACTGTACCACCAAACTCATTGTGATCCATCCAGGATTTCAGCTTGTGAAGTTTATAAATAACTTCCCCTGACTATGGTGCGTATCTTTTTTTCAAAACAACAATATGCATATTGGACCTGAACATAATTAGAAAACACTTAGATGAATATTTACACCGATGCTTACCTATATAAACAGATACATTGAAACTGACTTACTGAGTCTGACATCCATATGGTTTATAATTCCTCAATACTGCTTTGGCATGATTTTCAAAACTATTCGTTGTCACTTGTTAATATGTCGAGCAACTTCTTGGCCTGATGACCTACCTCTTCATTTATAGGAATCTCCAACTGGGTATCCTCCAGAGGAGTGTCCTTTGGAGTAGAGTCTGAAGTGTTTGAAGCAAAGCCTTCACTCTGTTGGAATGTGACAACTATTTGACCAAATTGGTCTAGTTGGTTCACGGTTGTTTCCAACAACATTTATTCTTGGTCCATAACTTCAAATACTTAGTCCATAACAGATTTCAGTCTCCAATAGATATTCACCAATAAAGCAAGAAAATCACATGCATGCAACTGGAACTATTAGCTGAAATACAAGACTAAGCATCTGAAAAATATAGCAGTTGAAAAAATGAACAGTAGACAACACATTAACTGCACATTTGACACCAGAAATTCTGGGCAATGCCCCTGGAAAAACCCCCAAGGGTAAAAGCATTTCAAGGAGATTTTTATTATTGAGCTAGAGGAAATTTTTCTGAATTTACAACAGTAGCAATATCAGCATTAATTCACAGCAACTTATCTCTATAAATCTGCACATGAACTCCTTGATTTTCGTACCAAACCCAGCTGCCTCGATTTCTGTGCACTGCATGGTCATGTACTGCATAAATGCAACAGTACGGCCCTCAAAATATGTGCCCAGACTTGACAGAGAAGTACAGTCCTCAGCTGTACGAATTTCTTCAGCAGAATACTTTGAAAATTGTGCCAAACTATAACAGAGCTGGCTGTCTCGATTTTCATGCCCTTTCTTAGCTGTACAAGCAACCATTAATGTTGTATGGATTCCTCCTTCAGCTGCTGTATGGACAGAGCTACTAAATGTTGAAACTCCTCTTGGATGCTTTCCTATCCCCTCCTTAGGATGCGTGCCAACCCAATCTTGCTGCTGCTCTCTTTCTCTAAGCTTAAAATCTTTTGGGATGTCTGCCTCTTCACCTTCCCTCTCTTCTCTCCTCAAAAAGTGTGCCCTCTTCTCCTCTAGTGCTGCCTTTAAGCATGATTCAATGTGTAACTACCCTAACCCTTGGTGTTCCAATGATATTGACGATGAAGATCAACTCTTGCTCTCTTGAGATCAACGGTTGTGACTTAATCATCCGTTGAGGTCACTTAAGTGACCCACACCCTCAGAAAGTCACTTTCACACATTAAAAATTAAAAATCTAAACTTGACTTTATAAAATCACTTTATAAAGTCACTAGGGAGAAATATGCTCGGTCACTTCCACATGTTGGACGCCGCCAATGCAGAAGTACCTTCGAGCTACCAAGTCTAACATTTTCTTAACTGCTCATCCTTTTGGTGTTAAGATTATCCATGCACAAATCGAAGGGCTTGGATTTCCCTCTGATTCTCCATCGAAGGGCATTTATTAAACTTTTTTGAATCCAATCTTTATAATCATTTGGAGGAGATTATTTAAATGGGATCACATTTATGTACTGTTTTTTATACTCGTTTCCATCCCTTTCTCTTCCCAATTTTCCAAACCATAAGTAGTCTTCGAACCTTTTCATGTTGGCTTAATTTGCTATGCCTACGTTCACCTTAAACTTTGGAATAAACATTTGTCTAATCAAGTTGGCATTGGTTGTTTAGACGTGTTCAGGATATATCGTTTTGTCATTGAATATCTTGTCATTTTGACCAGCTATATCTTCCAAGAGAGTAATATTCCAAATTCCTTTACTAATTTTCTTGTTTTTCCTTATAAGAGAAACCACTTACAAAACATTTCTTCTTTAGAAGATGTTGTAATAGAGGAGGGGAGACCCATTTTAATAAATAGAGAGTTGCAGACTTTGGAGGTGACGATATTCAAATAACACAGGAAAGGAGGGTTCCTTGTTTACACAACATAAAACACATCTTGAAGAGGGTTCCTTGTTTACACAACATAAAGCACATCTTGAAGGACCAATAATTTGTTGTTTCACCATGTTCTCCCTGGTTGACAGTGTCCTATGTGCCTAGAAGTTAGAAGAAGTCAAGTTTAGTGATGGAATAATTCAATCACATCTTGTTTCATTTGATTTCTAGAGAGAGGAAGGATGTTTCCATTCCATGAAGTTTGAGGTGTCTCTTTAACAATGCATTTTCTTGATTGGGTACCCTTGTTTACATATCATTTATTCCTTTATTTATTGGAGCTTTCCCTTCCAGAGCTTGGGCTTGGGTGAGCAAGGTACAAAGGGTGTTCAGAGTTTTAAGAAGCGGAATGGGATGGGTCCACTTCTTCGAAAGGGGAAGAATGTGAATTAGTCCATGAGGAGATACGTGCCAAAACTGAAAGATTGTTAACTTTACACCATCTTCTAATTGGAGGGATTTCCAGATTGGATTTTAGTGTGTTTCCAAGGGATATCGTCTTTTCAAATCTTTCCACAAGAACCATCCTTTGGCTGCCAATTAACATAGTTTTTAATTAAGGGAAATGCCTTTAGAATGGTTTTAAAGGATTGCAAAAATTAAGGGAAAGGACTTTAGAATGGTTTTAAAGATTGGCAATCTTTGGGACAAGAGAATTGTAAAAGATAACTTCCCATGTCTCCAAAATATCCTTTGGATATCAAACAAGAAGATTTCAATAAGGGAAATGTCTTTTTTTTCTTTTCAATCTCACTATCCTTATATCAATATATCACAGTAAGAGTACATACAAGACTGTTTGTGACTTGCCACTAGGGAAACCAGGTTCACAACAGTGCAAAAAAGACATAGAGTTTGGATCAAAATGACATTGAGGAGGACAGAGATTAGTTGAATAAAATAGCTTGACATCACTAATTATAACCATAAAAGAAACCCTATAACATACATCTAGAAAGAGCATTGTTGTTCCTATACACCCTATCAGAAAAAGACATGAAAGCCATATCGAGCCAATAAAAGGTACTACTAGTTTTGTTTGTCCATAGGGTCTTCTGGGTCCTCAACCAGCCTGATGGGAATGGATGGTGTACACTCAGAAGTCTGAGCTTGGCTAGCCACTACAACAAGAACATCATGTGATTTTATGTGGTCTGAAAGAATGATTTGTATGCCAAAGACTGCATTGCAAACTGCCTCAAATTTCTTGTCTAACAGGTCCAATTTCTATAATATATCATGTTGTCCTCTCTATTCCATCACCTGGTCTATGAACTTGTCTAACAAGTCCAATTTCTATAATATACCCTGTTGTTGTCGTCCTCTCTAGTCCATCACCTAGGCTATGAAGGAATTCTTCAGCGAACAAAGTTGAATGAGCTTAAAGACCTTGGTGTCTTTGGACCTAGAAAACCCTGTGTTTGGCACCCAGTGTTCCAATTGGAGATTGGAAAACTTCCTTCCTTTTTGGTCGATAGCCTACGCCATGGAAGTTACCTTGTTCTTGATGTCCTTAGAAAAATTGCGATGGAAATTCTCTGTGGCCTTTGTGTCATCCACTTGGGCCCTTGTTATGCACTGGGTGGTTTTCCGATAGAAATAGTTTTTGGCATGGGGTTTGGGGCAGCAGTCATGACATTGCTTGCTAGATTCATGCTAGTCACCTTGCTTTGTTCTCTTCATGGTCGACAAATTGCAACAGTTAGAGTTATCAAAGGGAGGGATAGAATTGTGAGTGGTGGGATGAGCCAATGTTAAGGGAATGAGTCAATGTGGAGAGTAGGGTTGGTAGTTGAGGCCTAGGAATAGGCAAATTCACCTATTGCCCACAATGGCACGTCCTCCTTAGAAAACAAGAAGAACTGGATAAAATGACAACAAGATGAGCCAAGTAAAGAAAACAGAGGGAGAGCTTACTTGAGTCTTCGAAGTCAGAATCTTGGAGAGAAAAGATTATACCCTACCATTCCCTGTATCTAAGAGCGAAGACAAAATCTTGGACAACATATCTTGTACCCTACCATTCCCTACATCTAAGAGCTTCCATTTCACTGTTGCCATTGAGCCTTGTCTAGCCATAAAAACCCTGAAACCATCTGAATGAATGCTTTTGCAGAATGGTGGTTCCATCATCAATTGAGGTTGCTTGTATTGTGTGGGATGGGGTCGTTTGGCAATGAGGGTCGGAGCATTGCCCACATACACCAAGTGACCGTATATATGGAGGAGTTCAGGCGGGCCTGCATGCATGGATCGCTTAGGCTCCTATTACACTGTCAGCTAAAACACCCCATCCGGGGCAAGGGAAACAGAGAAAGGGAAAAATCTTTAGAATGATTTTCAAGATTGGTAATCCTTGAGTTTGTTGCCTCGCTTGATAGCCATATATCCATAACGTAATTCTAAGGTCATGGCCTAACAACACACTAAATTGATGAGTGAGACTTTCTTGTTCGTGAGATAAGAGATTCTCTATGCATTGGATTTTCATTGCTTAGTCTACAGTGGTGTACATAACTTACCCCTCCAAAGTGACACTGTTTGTACTTGTATTTGAGTTTGTTGATGATGTCCCATGCAAATCTTGAGTGATTTCTTAGCAAAAAGAGTATGCTTGTATTTATGTATGGATGATGCTAGGTACCAATTATGAATGACTTCTTAATCAAAGGGATACTTTCATAACTTAACGCATAGTATCTTGCAAAGTTGTAGTTTATGGTTGATGAGTATTTATGGAAAGCATTTCAATTGAAAGAAAAAGAAGACTCACAAAACTTTCATTAAATTCACGTGCATATGAAAGGTGTGTTGAGGAAAAGATATGAAATGATCCTACTCAAAAAAAATTAGATTCTACTTGGCTAAAGAAAAATAGACGAGAATATCACCCTATGTTTATAGTCAACAAAAATAGCATCATAACTCACAAGTATTAAGTACAAGTGCTTAGGCTAGTCTTTTATCAACAAAATGCTTGCTGGAAATTCACTTTTTATGTAATTTTCTAAACATATCAGTTGCGGAAATAAATGTAAAGATAGAAGAAAAGTCACCGAGATGATAATCAAGATAGATGAGACATAAAGCAATCTCTTATTTCATTCAAATTCACCAAAGAGTCATTTTCTTTACAAAATCTCATGCAGAAATTTTTGACCAAAGTCAAATTTAGACATCCCCAATGAAACATACAAAATGACCTTTGACAGAAAACCAAAACTGAACTCTAAAAACTGGATCAACTTGCCACAGATTGTTGCCCACTCGACTCTGCACAATAGCCTTTGTTAGTCATGAAAACTAATTCACAAACAGACAAGTCTACACAGACTATTAAAGATAGATCAACACCTCTGAAAAACAAGTGTCTGAATGATTTGTTTCAACCCTGAATATTGTTGTCTACAATAAGAACCTGTTATCATAAAAGAGAATTAGGCTTGTGATGAATAAATGAATGAATGAAAATTGAACTATCTCAACATAAACTCAAAGAGCAAACCTTAGCATGCTTCAGCTTATATCTCCCTCTTGTTCCTCCCTTTCTTTTTGTTTTAAACAAATTAGAATTGGTTAAAGTAGTTGAACCAACTCATTAGTTAAGTTAATTAAAAGACTCAACTAACTTTATTTAAGGGGAAGAGTACTATTTATAATTAAGGTCATAAATAAATAATAACTAGTAGGTGGGACCCTTGTTAACTCCCATCAACATATTCACTTTTGGCAATTTTAGCTCATGAAATTTGAAATTATTTCAAAAATAATACTCATATATTCAAAATAAAACACGTTGTCCAAAGATCCCTGAAGTCAATTGTCATAAAACAATAGATAAAATAAAAACTCGAAAACCATATTTCTCAGTCTGCGATGCAACCCTTCCTTGATTGTTGTTGTCACCTCTTGATTTTCCTGAATTTGCCTTTGGCTATGGAGAGCTTTTAGGCTTAATCTCGTTGATCACATGGGAACAATCGTCTCTCAAATGCATCTGGGAAGACACGGATTTGTCAGAGCCATTGGAGGGTGAGGAAGGGGCAGCAGTGGCTTTTCCTTTATCAAGGGCATGGTGGGCCTCAGTTTTCAATCTCGTGCTAGCATGGGAGGATTGCACTGGCGAGTGGTCAGGGGCAGCTTGGACAATGGGGTTAATAGGCGGAGGAGCAGGCAAGGACAAGTTGGGCCAGCCACGATGTTGGGAGACTGTCGGGTGGACAATCTCTTGCCATCCATCATTTTCGGGAACCTCGGGTTGTAATGAGACATGAGGAGGTACGGGGATATCGGGGGCTTGCGGGGCTTGGAAATGAGGCCTTTTAGGCCTAGGTTGGACTACTCCCTACCCGATCCAATTGAAGAATCCGGCAAGAAACAATTGGTCAAGCTCTTGTGAATCAACATCAAAATGTATGGAGAACCTGGGCCTTCTTGGGCCTCGGTTCCAATTACCTCTACCTCTGTTTCCTCGGCCATGGCTACCTCGACTGAAAAAACTCATCCTGCATGCATGATTGATTAACAAAAAATCTTTTAAATAATCATACATGACAACTCTTAAAAATATGAAATAGATTTGGTTCAGCAATGTATCGGACTCATGCAATCCAATCCATACAAATTGTTTTATTGTTAATCAATGAGCAGGGGGTGAAAAGGGTTCTAGGATATGCGAGGGGTTTGTATTGAGCGAAAAATGATGCAATGAGGGGGAAAAGAACATGGTTACTGCTCAATGACAACAACAATCAATTTCAAAGCAAACCAATAAAACATCACTATAATCCACGCAAGACACTGCCACTTTCGACTGCTTTAACACCAAAATTATCTTGACTGTAATCAATCTCAGAACAAGGAGTGGAAAAATGAATATGGGAGGTGATGGGATTTGTAATTAGCGGAAAATGAAATAATGGAAGGGAAGAAGAGCGATTATTGTTCATGAAATTAATTAAGTGATCCATAAAACATTATGCAAACAAAATATATGCACCAATCAACAATCATTGTGACCAAATAACAATTATTGTGTATTTAACTAGTTCATTGTCCATAATCAAATATCCAATACAGTGCCATCACAAGACAGTATGCATTCTATAAAGGGATTATGTTCCTTTCATTTATATACTTTACATCTTATAACAGTAACCATTCCACTCTGTTAATCATCAAAATCGACCACTGCCCATGCATTTCTTCAATCCACAACTATACTCAAAAGTCATGTTTTCAAATTAACAATGAAGTCACTATCACTGCAATCGGGCCTATCATTTAAATGTAATGATATTCATTAACATATATATAGGCAGTAACCCAATAATCCGAATTAAATTGCAAAATCTAAATCGACATTTAAACATACAGCCAACAACCACCATTTCGATACAAGCTATGCACACGGTAATTCACCCATGCAACGAAATTTTGCCACTGAAAAAAACAATTCAATGTGACTTAAAAAGTTGGGCCACCCATTCAACACGACGAGGTCTTGACAACATGCCCTTTTTAACAAATGATCAATTGCAACAAATAAACATGTTTAAAACTCTGTGAAACCCAAGCTATCCATACTATCCATAGTGCACAGTCAAAAAAACACTACGATGCAATATCTCCATTTAACAAAATCAAACACACTGTCACAGTAATAACTCAATCCATTGTGTTGAGTCATCAATCTAACACAGAGTTACTTCGATTTAGTCCAACTATCATCAACTATGTTGTGCAACTCAGGCTTATACGATCGAACAATTATAAGGATACAATGGATATAGTTTCTACAGTTATCCGGTTCCATAGTCGATTATTTATAAGATAGCAGTGGAAATATATAACAATTTCAAGGGCCCTTCAGAGGAGACATCATAACAGTTGTGTAAGCTTGATTGTTATTGGCTAACAATGCTTTGCAAGAGTGTCACTGTGGCAGAATTGATCCAACATCCTATTTGACCAAATTAACCAAAGATAATAGGAAACAAAATTATGACAAAAGTAAAGTTGCAAAAACTAAAACAACAGCAATGAAGACATAATGAACGCAGCAAAGAAAGAAAACCTAACTCAGAAGTTAGAAATCAAAGTACTGTAAGCGAAGCACAAAAAATTGAAAGCAGAGCTAGGCTACTAGTATACATAAAATCAATCAACATTGGAACTTTTCACGCTGGCCCCTCGCAATACTTCAAGCAAGCACTGTTAGTGATGTATGAGAACAATTGTCTCTGTAATTCCCCTATAATGTATGAATTAGTGTCCAAGACAAAAGTAACTTGGAAAGGACCCAACACTTGAAATTCTGATGTAATCATCAGCCCTTTGACGCACATGATTAAATCATCAAGATAAGCATGAAGACTGACCAATTCATTGAAAGTTGTGTGTATAGGCCTTTTAAGGGCGATACTTGCATCAAGTAAGCCAGAAGACATGCATTTGTAAGGCATAGCATCACAATTAGTAATAAAAGTGGTTTTGTGAACATTTGCTCATTTTACTTTGATTCTCTTGTAACCAAACAAATTGTCAAGCAAGGGCCTTAACCGTGACTCTACAACCTGTTGCAAAAATATTTCCATATTGAGAGGAGGGAAAGGATTTCTCATAATCGCTTGCCTGAAAGTTTGAAGACTAATACATGTTCTAATATTATTAGTGATCCTCGAGGTCGGTTCCCAATTTGAAACCCATTCAGGGTGGACTAAAGAAAACGTTCCAACCCTTAATAAATTTCTCAACTCCCTTCGAGAGGGTGCTTCCCGTGCAGAGTTAACAAGTTTTTGTTTTTGCTTAGCTAGTTTCATAATACGTTGAACAAGACCAGGATCAAAACCACGAAGATCCTCATGGGACCAAGCAAAAACCTTTTGAGATTCACCGAGTAGCCCGGTGGACCCCATCTCTTCTTTAACAGAACATTGGACATTCATTTGAACATTCGTTGAAGACTCAGGTGCCCTAATGTTCAGGAGGATGGTTTCAACCACCCTCTTTTGTAACTCCTCTTCTTTCTGTTTTTCTTTGTTGCCTACAACACTCCATGAAAACGAACTCTCAAGAGGAGTCAAGACCTCAGGAATCTCATTATTTTCTGTGGATATAATCTCCTCGGGCTTAAGAGGTTCATTTTGAATGACAACACAAATTCTCTCATCGTTATGGATGGCCTTCCAAGATCCTTCATTTTTAGGGATGTATGGACGATGTAGAGATTGAAAAGCACAATCAGGCTTGTGGGGCAAGAGTTGTTGATTAGGAGAGGTTGCAAAGACAGCTAACCGATCAGCCATTGAATTCAACTCCTTCTTAACACGAGTGATGTTGAAGGATAGAAGGTTCGAGACAAGTGCCCAAACAGTTTGGGAGTATCGTTCCATCAACTTGTCGCTAGGAGAGCATGTCTTATGTATCAGGTTCACAACAAGCTCAGAATTTCTGAAAACTTAAAGGTGACCACAACCAAGATTAAGGACGTTCTCAATGCCTAATAATAAAGCTTTGAATTCAACGGCATTGTTTGTACAAGCAAACTCCAACCTGTATGACAAATTATGAATTCTTCCTGCAGGGGAAACCAAGATAATACCAGCCCCGTTACCTTCTTTAGAGTGTGAACCATCAAAGTGCATATGCCATAAATCATCATCTAAATCAATTCTTTCCAAAGGAATATTATCCTCTTCAACAAAGATGGAATACACTCATGGATTTTCTTCGATATAGTTTACGCTAGGTTGCGAAACACTCTCTATGTAGGGTGAGATTCTTCCCTCTCTAAGGACTATAATATTCTTAACATTCCGAGTAACGGATAAATGGGTCTCATCGAGTGAGAGCTATCCACCTGTTAAGGCTTGTCAATCTCTCCCCAAGATAATTGAGTAGTTACTTACAGGCATATCGATTCCCTGAATGTTGAGGATTGTCCTTATCTCAGGATGAGCGCATAAAACCAGGGTTACGTCCTTAATCTCGCTTATGGCTGTTTGTTGTAGACTATTATAGGAGAGCATGCTTTTGACGTTTTCATTTGTACAAGACAAGCCTAACTCTTCCATAATATCTTCGACATCACACTTGGGCCTGAACCACCATCGATGAAGCAACAATGGGCAATCTTATCCATGATCTTTACAGAAATATAAAAAGGGGGGTTTTTTACAAGGTATCTAAAGTTATGTACACCTACTTTATTTACAGAAGAATCCTCTTCCTCTACCTCTTCAGAAAGATTGGCCACGACGAAAGCTTTTCCTTCCATGAATTGTTTCAGATGCATTTGTTGTTCAGGGACGACAACCATGTCTAGGAGGGTTGCATCTGCTTTGATGTTGGCCAATTGATTCAAGATGTTGTATTTGGAAGAGGGAAGAGGGGGAGTGATTCTTTGACTCTCGGGAACTTGGGGAACCTGAGGCGTAGCAGCGGTTGATGACGAGTTCGAGCTAGAAGAACTGCGAGGAGGGTCAAATTTACCCTTGGGAGCATAGGCTTTGTTCCTAGTATTAATAACCATGACATTCTCTAGCTCCGCAAAGTCTAAGACAACGATAGTAGCTTCTGGTCTCTTACCAAAGATTTTATCTCTAGCACTTTTCTTTACTTCACATGTGGTTTCTTCGTGGTGTTCCTCGCAAAATTGTTTTCAACCGGATTTCTAAAAGGGGGTGCAGAAGAGGATGAAGCTTCAGGGGTGAGAGGGGAAACAATACTCTTGCGCTCGAATGCTATCATATGATTGTTCATGTCTTGTACTAGCTGTAAGAGAGCAGACATGTCTGTCTATCTAACTGATTCTCCATGGGGAAGACCAGTTCTTTCAAGTTTTTCTTCATACTCTGAGTTAGTATGCGGAGCGGAACCAAGATTATCAATGGTTTTTTCCTCAAGCCTATGACGGTAGGGAGAAGGCAATGCATGAAAGCGGCTTGGTTCTGAGGGCGGATAAGTTCAGGGATTTGATTGTACAACTTGGTGAAACGCAAGTTAAAAGACTTGATGGTCTCACCATCTTTATAAGTGACATTACTGTATTCCCTTAATTTCTCGATATGGCTTTTGGATTGCCCATAAGTGGATCGGAACCAATAGATTAACTCCTCCCAAGTAGACATGATCTTAGGAGGAAGGTCAAAGAAGTCGGTTGCAACCTTTCCTTCCAAGGAATTGACGAACAAAGGCATGCAGGGGTCATTGTTGTTGGCCCCTATGTTATGACAAGCATTAGAAAATGCCACTAGGTGTTCATTGGCACTGATAGTGTTATTCCCTGGAAACTTAGGCAGATGCTATTTAAACTTTGGAAGTGGACGAGTAGCAGGTGCTAGGTTAAGAGGAGAGGACACATGCCATGGTATGGTTGTGGTGTTTTCTTCGAACTAAAAAAAGTCCATACTTTTTTATGACTTTGGTGGAGTTTGTGGTAGATTGGACAGGAATATGGTAGCTATATAAGCTACCAATCACTTATGACAATAAAGATTGAGAAAATGAAGCACTTTCAGTGCCACCAGATCCTCCACTAGATGTCATCTTGTGGATGATAGGTGAGGGGAAGAAAGACAAACTGGACGAATCAGATAAAGTTCTCCTTAGAACACTTTGTTGGGCAGATAACACAACGTTTTTCCTCCCTATTTCAGCAATATGATTGATTTCAGGTGACAAGCCTTTTCTTCTTCTAGAAGCACAAGAATCTAAGGACATGAAAGAAAAAGTCAAAACCAAGGGAAAAGAAGGTTTCTAGGTTGTCTACGTCTAGCTTCCAATTGTTCTTGAACACTAATATCTCGTTCAATTGCTGCCCAAAAACGGTTAAGCTCAACGGGTCCTGGCAGTGTCTAAAATAGTATGAAACAAGTCCAAAGCGATGTTGGTCTGGTCTTGGAGACCGGGCTCAAGATTGGGATGCCTTGTGACAGGAAGA
>ML784773.1:334992-349022 GCA_009831015.1 Picea engelmannii | reverse complement strand
TTACTCTTACTGTCCATATGCTGTATGATTGGTTGATGACACATGAAGAAATCTTAATAATTATTTAAAAGGCATAAAATTGTTTAAGCTTATAAACAACTGATTCACCCCCCCTCTCAGTTGTTCTAGTATTTCCAACACCTTCCTGTCCTTGAAAAATTGGTTTCATCTAGAAACTTGCTTCAGATCATAATGAAGGTGACTAAGCAAAAATTAAAGGATGGAAAATAACAAGTGTTCTAAAAACCATAATTTTCAGCATCACCCTGCTCTTCCGAATATTTTTAAAAAATTATATCAAATTGTAAAAAAATTCTCAAGAGTTGTGGGAAGTGTTTGTAAACCCGCCGGGATACTAAAACGGTCTACTGGCAGTGGGTAAATGCATGCATGATTCAATAACAACTTCGTCAGGGTACTAAACATGCCTGCCGACAGTGAAGCAATGTCGGGTTCAAGAAAAATTCTCAGGTATAAATTTGGATATTGGTCATAAGCATCCTGCATTTTGAATTGGAATTTATTGGACAGGATAGAGGTGTCAGAGTGGGTTAATTGACATCCCTTTCGAGGCTATGGACGCTTGCTGGCAGTAGTGGCCCTGTCAGTAGTATCAAATCCATTGACTTGAACATCGTGACTCTCATTTTTAAAAAAAAATTCACCATATTTCATTTTAACAGAAAGATGTCTAAAGATGGACCGTGTAATGATTGTCGATATGCTTGATGTCCTTTAGTTTTCCTTTGATCTGCAATCATTCTAACAATCCTAAACTAAAATCATCGGTGATGCAGAGATAACTTCTCCCAACAAGTCACCATTGTTGGCAACCCCACAATATGTTCCCTTCTTTAAGCAACAAATAATAAATTTTGTAGCTGCCTCCGCTTAATCACATGAACATTGCTACTTGAAAGATGATTTTTGGGCTATAAAAAGATTTTATTTTTCCTGGTTCTCATTTTCATGCTTTGTTCATGATTGAAAGCATGAACGAAGCATTGAAACTTGTGAATTTATTGCATTTGAATTTAAGGCTTATTTCCCTAGGAGAATAAATCATCATACAAAACTTTTTGAGATTGATATTTTTCTTTAAGACCTATCTCATGTCAATAAATTAGTTGTTTTAAAATTGCTCATTGTTATGAGGTTTACTCTAGACCTTTAAATAATACACCAAGAATCGATTGATGTTAGGCTATGAGTTTGTTTCATGTATGATTCTTGATAAATCCTCTCTTTGGTTTCTATGCTTTGATTTGTCAAGCACTTTATAATGAGCAACTCCACCCTTTGCACAATGATGATACTTAAATGCATATGGTCGTATTATGTACTCTGTTGATAGTGGATTTTTGAAAACGACATGTCCATCATTTCAAGTTAAGTCTCGGGCTTTGTTTTGTACCCTCAATGATTCATTACACAAAACGCCTGATTCTCTTATGAAACCCATTATTCCTCCATTTAATTCACGCAAGGGTTTTATTTCCTTGGTTTTAGCCCTAGTTATTTCTGTTCTGTGAAACCCTTATTGCTTACAGTGGATTTTGTTGCCTCTGTGACTACTTGTCTGAATCCACATGGCTCCTGTTGTTTGTATCAAACCAAATGGCTTGCAAACCCTGCTCTTGTATGACGACATAAGGGAAGACCTTAAGGGTCAAGGCTGGTTCAAATTCCTTGAGAAATTTCAAGGTTACAACTTGCAAGTGGCCCAGGAATTTGCCGTCTCTTTTGATGGATGCCGAGCCAAAGTAGGTGACATTCAAGTTGAAATCACCAAGGAGTTTTTAAGACAGGCAACAGGTCTTCCACTTAGCAAGCAAAAATGGTTTAAGAATACCAAATTGGAGGAGGTGCCATGGATTTTGTTCTTTACCTCTTGGAAGATCCAGTTCTATGATAAAGGTATGCCTATATCTCTATTAAAAACTAGGTGGCACGGTTTATTATCAATCTTGAGATAGCTCGTTACATGTGAGGGTCGCTTTGGCCTCGTTTTTCTGTATCACATAAGACTGTTAATGAAATTCATCGGTTTCAAGTTGAATATGCATTTCTATTTATTAAGAAGTTTATATAAAATGGCCAAGAGGTATAAGAGACAGTGTTTGAATTCCAGTCTATTTCATCATGGATTGATAAGGATTTTGTTAGTCCATCATTTAAAATTGCAGGGTGATGATTGGGACACTTTCCTATCTCGAAATGGCTTTTTTACACCTAGCCCCGTAGAGGTTGATAAGCCCATGTTAGAAGAAACCCCAATCCCTTCCATTAATAGAACAATATCCTCATCCAAAGAACCTTGTGATAGGGCCACACTCGATGAGCCTATGTCTGAGCAACAAGATGCTAATCCGAGAGCCTCTGAATTTCATGACCACAAGTGGTACGCCTGCCCTAACACCTTTGCAAAAATGACAAACAGACCCTCGTGCAAACTGTCTAAAAATGACTCGGATATAGGGATTAAAAACAAAAGGGCAGGGAGATTAATTTCTAGGAGCCTACAAAATAAATCGAAGTCTCATATGAGCTCGAACAAAGAGATCGAGGTCCATGAGAGCTCTGATTCAGAGATTGAGAAATTATTGGCAAAATAAGACCCAAGTTACCTCAAACCAGATCTCAGCCAGACCTATGATTTCATAGACAATCTTCCACCATGCCTGAAGCATAGCGAAGGTTTTCCATTGATCAAACTTGGTAAAAAATGCACAGAAAACAGTGGTAGCATTTTGACACACAACCATGGATATCCTCAAACAACTGTTCCAGATCCACGGTGTGAGGTTTGTTTGTTTTGGATCGACAAATATTACACAGATATACCTTCCCTTCAACTGTAGATCAAAACCCTCACCACTCAGATCGACTCATTAATGAGTGAAAATCATAGACTAAAGTTCAGTGCTCAAACGCAAGGGATGTGCTTGAAAAGAACTAGAAACGTAATAATAAAGAATGTTGAGTGTGTCACAGCAGTAGTTAACTCTAAGGTCTTATGAGTCAAATTTAGCATGCAGTTAAGAGGTAAAGATTTTTTTGTTTATCTTAGTTGTGTTTTTGTTTAGTTTTTCAATTAATGTAGATTTAATTAGATTTATGTTGTTTAAAATAAAACTAACTACAGAATCAGTTGATTCTGTAGCCAATCTATTCTCATTCAAATTTTTGGAAATTATTGGTTAGAATAATATCTAAACTCCTTTATTTTCGTTTTTCCTTTCAGGATATCGTGTGGTTGGTGGTGATCTGATGATATGGACCATTTCTGAGCTTATTAGCCATTTCTTTGGCTCATATTTTGAAAACAGAAACAAGCTTTTTATAGTTTTGAGATATATAGTGTGATATGGACTGGTTCTATTACCCTCTATTTTGTAATTAGTAAATCATTTTGAGATTTAATCTTATCCCACAAGATAAGATGTTTATCTTGACTGAACTCTTTAAATACTAGAGATTTTTGTAATGAAGGCATCCTCGCCTGGGGCAGAAGATGGACGTTTGATTTACAGACTTTAATGGAACAACAATGCACATTTCAGCTTTAGCTTCTTGTGGATGGTGTCTTCATTTAAGTTTTGTTTATCCTGATATGATAATAGGTTTTGATAGCTTTAGTCTTCATAATTTATTATGTTTTGGGATAATTCCTTTATAAATGTTGTCCATAAATGATGATTCAAATATTAATCATGTGATCATCTATTTAGCTTCAATTATAGGATTTCTCCTTAATTTTCGTTGAAAGATTAAATGCAACGTTATTGCTAACATATTTTTCTTAATGTAATTACTTGCGATCATGAGATCATAGTAACTATTTGTATCACTCTTTCTGTTATTAAAATTCAACTGCCAACACAATTGTTTTGCATTTATTTAGAACAGATTTAAGATTCATTGTTGGTTTTCCTCCCGGACAAGGTGGTTAGATGTTCTCTGCTCGTACAGATGTTTGGATGCATATCATTAGCTTGTTAACATGTTAGCTTGTTTACATTTTTCTACTATTTGTTTACCATTGAAATTCAAGCGTATTTTTTGGCTTTTGACTATCCATATGTTTCCATTTCATAACATTTTCTTATATTAGTTTAAGACTTATAAAGGAAAAATCAAAAAATAATTTTATGTGCTTTCTTTATCTGTTTCTTCAAAGTAGCCATTTTCACATTGAGTTTCATAAGTTTATATCAAAACTTGTAGCTTGTAAATAATGTCCATAAATAAGAGTTATCTATCTTTTACTTAAATACACCTACTACAGTTACATTAGAGCACATATATATATATATATATATATATATATATATATATATAGTGTTTAGTAATTAGATAGTTATTTATTTTTTTATTTTGTTTCTTTTATGATTTTTAGATTAGCTAATGGAGCCATTAAACCGGTCATGACGAGTTATACCAAACAACTTGGGTTACTTAGACAACCCCGGACTAGACTCGTTCTTCCAATTGACGGATAGTCACTTTCGCTCGTCAACAAGCCAGTAGTTAAGGCTTTGTTGGTGCGCTCTTGAGCTTTGAACCCTGGGTCTGCCCCTATTGCAACAAATGGTTCTGTTGCCGGGACTTGAAACTCTGATTGTTGGGAACTGAGGAAGAAGAAATTTTGGGCAAAAGAAACCTCTATGCGTAGATATGTTGCCCTAGTGCGCAACTTTTTACTCAGACTGAGAATCTTTGTGCTAGGAATAAGGTTAGATATGAAGAAAAGAAGCGAGATCTGAATGCCCTGTGCTCTAATAAAAGTAAAAGTGGAAATTTCTGAAAGAAAGAGGTTAGATCTGCAGAAAAGAGGTAATATCTGTAAGCTCCGTGCTCTAATAAAGGTAAGAATAGTTAAAAGTTATTAGATATGGAATCTTTGTTTTCAATAGAAGTGAGATAAGTGAAATTTTTTGTTTCTATAACATGGATCTAGGTATGTTCGATAGATTTTGTCCTAGCTTAAAACCTAGGGCATTAATAGATGAAAGAAAGTTTGATATGAATAGATCTGATAAGTATGTTATACCTATGCATAGAAAGAATGTTTGGACTAACAAATGGATGCAGGATCCTAAAAATAAGTTTTTGCAGGCTAGCTACCATGATCCTAGTGCATAGTATAGAAGAAGTTGGCAATCATTTAAGAGAAAGAGAGGATTGACCCTATGTTACAGTTGCAGAAAAATAGGCCATATAGCTAAGGAATGCCCTGGTGGAAAACTCAATTGTCTCTGTTGCAAAGCTTTGGACCATGAAGTATTGGATTTCCCTAGAATGATTGCTAAGCTTGAAAGAATGAATCTGCATGAAGAAAACCCTAAGACAACCCCAGAAATACTAGAACCCCAGAAAGAATCAGAAAAAAGTATTAATACAGATGAAATAAACTTTGAATGGGCATACAGATGTCAGTTTATTAGAAATTTTCAAAGAAAAAGAGAAAATCGAAGTAAGAATAGGAGACTTCGACATAGGCTATGTTCTGGATGAGGAAACACAGGTGAATATTATGATAGAAAGAACTTGGGAAACCCTGGGAAAACCTGCTATGATTCCTTCATTAAGAGGGAGTAAGCTTGTTTAAAGGAAAATTGGTAACCCTATGTGGAAGGATTACCCAGATACCTCTGAGCATCAATGGAACGTCGGTAGAGGAAGAATTTGAAGTTATCAAGTTTATTGAGAACGGTGCCCCATTTCCAGCTTTGTTAGGAAAAATATGGATTGAGAAAGACCAGATCTGAAGAAATGAAGAAAAGGAAACCCTAGAAAAGAAGAAGCAAGACCTAATAGATTTTATGACTAGAAAGATCGCCTACTTGATGGAAGAACAGGGTAACAGATCAAAGCTATTTGACACCAGGGACTTGGATGTCGAAGTTGTAAGAACACTAGAAGAACCATAGAGGACTGAAATGAATGTTCCAGATGATGAAGAAGTATTTCCCTTGAATCCAAAAAATGAATATCAACAGCACGAAGTGACTATGTCCAAAGAGGATAAGAATCAAAATGGGAAAAGGATCACCGAGATGAAGCTCACCGAGAAAAAGGCTAGAAATCTAAGTAAGAAGAAAGCCCAGATCAAAAGACTACAAAAGGTTCCAGAGGGAGCCCCGTAGAAGGAAAAATTGTAGAATTTGAGCTTCATTGAGATAGAAGAACAACGATATAGGGCACTTCGTCGTGGTGAAGAAATATAGCCATTGGAAGCTGATATAACCGTTCGACTACTGCTCCAAACGGGTTGAAAAAGCATTGATGGCTCACTACCAAACCATTAGACCACACCATAATGGACAAACTAAGAGTTAATGAAGCTTTATACGCGTTGCAAGCAAGTCATTACTAAAATTCCTATATATCCCGTCGCGCCATGACCGAAGAACACTTTTTCCAATTGAGAATTTTGACCTCACAGCCTTGATTAAGACTTTCCAGCGATCCTTACGACCTTACCTTCTACCCTATTATAGTACCTACACTACTTTGAGAACTCAAGATATTGATCCTAAGCGTATATGTCCGACAAATTTAGCGCAACTGAAGAATCTGTAAGAGAGGTAATCGCTAGCCTCGGAGCTGAGAGAGTCATGTTAGAGAGAGGATTGTTTACAGGTTTACAAGCATCATTGATGAGAGGAGTGCAAGCCTCCCCGTTGACTACTCGAGTAGGAACATCCTGAGCCGGTGTAGAAATAAGAACCAAACATGAAGACGATCTGGCCAACATGAAGTTGGTTCCATCCATCCTACCTTCTTACATACCACCTCTGAGCAGTGTGATAAATAGAGACAATGTTCCTATAGACTTGGAGTACACTCTAGTCACCATGTACCTGCCAAAAGGGGTACACGCGGTTCGTGTAGATCAAGACAAGGTTGTAGCATTGAAGTTTAGTGACTTCAACCTGGGTAACCAAAAGGTTTATGGAATGCTTGCTCCTTATAAATATCTGATGAAGATAAAGGGAAAGAATTCGAAGATCGTCCCTCAACAATGGATGATGAACCTCGCACAATCCACTCTGCTCAATGTTATGAAGATACCGCACTTCAACAGACACCAGGAGGTGAATGCTTGTGTGAAGATATTGTTGGCAAGCTACCATGGAGGATACTTATGGTTGAATTGTCGCATAACAGTTTATCCAACGTTGATCAACTGAATCACGGGCTTAGAATGCAGGGCCCTGATCCCCATGATTACTCTCCTGGAAAGACCACAGATCACACTCTTGCTCAGAAGATCAAAGAAGCCTATGGCGATGTTGAGAAAGGTGCACAAGGTTACAAGGTAGCTTCTATTGAAAGTGGCACAGTGCGCCTTGCTTGTCAACTGATCATAGGGAAGTTGGTACACAAGAATCAACCCACGCAAGTATCCAGCTTTGTAGTTGACCTCACACGGAAGTGCATAGAGGGACTATAGATGAACATGGTGAAGTACCTGGTGAATCAACTAGAGATTGACTGTAGAAAATCCAAGGATCAGGGGCATGAATTCCATTTTAGCTAGTTGTTAATACTTATAGATTTCATTGCATGGGAGCTACCGGAAGGTGCAACCTTCCCAAACATCGACCCCTTCGAACCATTGGTCATGAAGTTCAGTACACTGTGGTACTCGAATGGTATGAACAAGTAGTGGCAGTCAAATGTCATTTTCCATACCTACTACACCCAATTGAAGCTCGCTATCTAGTCCGAGCCATGCATGACCCTGAATACTTTACATATGTTTTGATCCTTGATGAAGTTCAGAGTGGACTGCCATTTCATATATATTACAGCACGCACTGAGGAGCACAAGGAACAACTTCAATCTTATTATAAGCTGACAAAAGACGACCTAGAGGAGATCACCAAGGAATGGTCAGCATACCTCCTTATCTTAGTAGACCCCGCAGAAATGTCCGACATCGATATCCCAGAAGCTGCACAGAATACACCTGGGCCCAGTAAGACAAAGAAAACAAAGAAGACAAAGAAGTATCAGGAAATCTAGGATGTAGACAGGATATATGTAGGAACTTCATCCATTACACCAGAGCAAGGAGGTAATGGTGAATACTTAGAGGAAGTCGAATAGAGGCCAGGAGACGAAGTAGATATCATAAAGAAAAGGAAGGTTTCACCTTCGGAATCTTCCTCCTGGAAGAAATCAAAAGCACCCGTGACTAAGATGAAGACCACGCTCACTCTAGATGACTTTAGTTTTCTCATCGTAGCTATGAACGAAGCCATAGAAGAGATAACAGAAAAGAAGGAAGCTAAGAAAGAGACAATGTACAACATAATCGAGATCGAGCTCCAAAGAGTACAACAAGCTCTCCAGTCTAGTCATGCAGTCTCCTATGTGGCCTTGCCAGAAGGAACCACAAAAGAGGGAGATGAACCAGTTCAACTCTGCAAGATTGCTGACACAATCAAAGTATGCCTTCGAAAGGCACAGGAAGAAACAACGTAGGCCACCCAGGCCTTAAAACAATCACAAGAGAAAATCATCGAGCAACGTCGAGTTGCGCAACAAGAGAAGGATGCTATCCAAGAGAAATTTGAAGAAGACAGAGAGAATATCCAAAAAGATAAAGAGCAGCTGCTCACAAAGCAGATTGGGATTGAAGAAGCAGTCAACACAGCATTTCTCTCTGTGACCGGATTAGAACAAAAGGAAGAAGAACCCATAGAACGCCAAGTGATGAATCTTTCTGAAGTTATTTAGCAACTTAAACAAAGAGTCATGTACTCACACAAGAACTTCAGTTGGCATGCCTTTTCAACTTAAACAAAGATTTATGTCGTTAAGATTCACACACTTCAACCGATGCAAGAAAAGGCATGCCAACTGTTCACTGAAGTTGAAAGCCAAGGAGTAGAACTTGAATAGGTTGTGAATATAGCAGAACAATGCCTAGAAGGGCCAGTGAATGAGGCACTCATCCAGGATTTCACCGAGCAAGAGGCAGTAGCAATGCGGCAGGTCGAAGCAGCTCGATCCAAGATCGATGAATTTGAAGAATAATTGGTCAGACTTGAGTGACTCGGGATGAGTCACAGGTGAGTGTTGACGGCTTGTTGGCCCTTGACTAAGTTTTGAGGAACACTTGGTCATAATTGACCATTTTTGGACTTCGACATCCTGTCAAATATGGAGCGCCAGGTGAAGTAGAGATCATGGGATCTCGGTTCACTTTTGGGCCCCTGTTAGGGTTTTGGGTTAATGTAATGGGAAAGGGATGTCGGCTTGTGGGTTTACCCATGCTTAAGCCCACTTTTGTAATGTATAAAAAGAAGGATAGGAAATGTAAGAAGTAGTAGATGTGATTTCTTAGTGCAATTGGTAGTGCATCTATGTGATGTTGAATAAGTGCTCTGTGTGAACTATGAAAGGCTTGCAAGGCTAAGCGCAAGTTACTGTGTGGTTGATATAGAAAGCTAAGTGTTGTAATGCAAGGAAGAAGGATCTAGTGGGCTGCGTAGATCTTCTGTCCTATGCAAAGAAGGGTTTTGGAGGCTTTGGGCTTGTAACAACTTGAAGATGATAATAAAGAAGAAGATATTGTGGTTGTATCCTCAGGGGGGGTGAACCACGTAAATATGTGTGTTATGCTTTGTGCTTTGGTTCAATGTGTTTATCTTTGCTTATGCTATGTTCTTTTATATATCCACTTATGCTCCGTGCTTCTTATATATATATGATTGTTAGATCTGATGTGTATGAGGATGCTTAGTGTTGATCTACTAGATATGATCTGGGTCACTATGGTTAAGTGCTAAAATACTGTAAATCTGAGTATTCACTACAAAGCTCTGTGTTTTCTGCAAAGTATAATAAGGGTTAAATATTGATGAATGATCTATGCTAAGTGCCTTGTAAAAGATATAATCACAGATTTTTGTTCCAGCTAAGGTTGCAGAACACCTGAGTCTTGCAACCACCCCTGCCTCTACCTCGGGTGAGACTTCATCTGCTTCGCAAGTGTTGCCAAAAGGGCCGGTATTTAGGGATTTGTTGGTGTGCTCTTAAGCGTTGAACCATGGGTCTACCCCTGTGCCAACAACCTCCCCTCCCCTCTCAGTTTTTCCAACAATTGGTATCAGAGTGAGTGCCTTCAGCACAGTCTAATAACTGGAAGGTAGATCCTGAAAGAAATGGACCAGCAAGAGGGAATGTATTCCAACAAAGCACCATTGTTTAAAGGAGGTGGTTATTCTCTTTGGAAAACAAGAATGAAAAGCTACTTCTTGGCTCTTGGTTTTGATGTTTGGAAATCTGTTGTAGATGGTTACACTGCACCAACTACTCCACCCACAGATACTACAGGAAATAATATTTGCAATGAAAACTCAAGAGTAGTTAATTCCATTCTAGGAGGATTGAAAAATTCTATATGTGTGAAGATAATGCGTTGTAAGTCAGCTAAGGAAATCTGGGACAAATTGGAGGTTGTATATGGAGATAGAAAATTCAAGGAAGCCAAACTACAAACATATAGAGCTTAGTTTGAAAATTTGAAGATGAAAGAAGAAGAGAACATTGTTGAATACTTGCATAGGGTAGGTGAGGTAGTTAACTCAATAAGAGCAGTAGGAGAATAAATTACTGATAAACCTATTGTACAAAATATCTTAAGGTCATTAACTATGAGATATGATGCCAAGATTTCCACAAATGAAGATAGGCCAGAACTTGACAAACTCACAGTAGATCAACTTCATGGAATTTTTACAACATATGAGATGAGAACATGGAAAGAAAAACCATCAAAAGAAGAAATAGACTTTAAGGAATATAAATCAAAGAATAAACAAGAACTTATGTCTAATGAAGATCAATCAGACATATCATATGTATAATACAGAAACTTTATAAAGAAACTTTAGAAAGGATTTGGAAAATATAAAAGAAAGTTGCCCTTCAAATGTTTCAACTATGACAGAATCAGAAACTTTGCTAACAAATGTCCCTATCCCAAGAAAGAGGATGATGATGATGAAGAATACCACAATCAAAAAGACCAATACAAGAAGAAAATTTATAATAAAAATAAAAACTTCTACTCCAAAGAAGACATCAACTCTTAAGACACGAGTGAAGATGAAGATGAAGAGTTTCTATTTGTCAGAATGAACACTCAAAATAATAATATAGATAATGAAGAAAACTATGAAAGTGAAGGTGAAGTAGATCTAGTAGTAGAACTGATTAGTTCTTTGTATGAACTAAGGAAGTATAAAAAGAAGAACAGGCTACTTAGGGAACAACTTCAAGAATTTGAAGAATCACATCAATCAAGAGAAATATATGCATCAAGAACCATCAAATAATCAAAGCATATCATTGGTGATTTTAAGTCCCAACTCCCGGAAGATAAAAGAATTGAAGAAGTCATTTAAAACAACTCAATAATAGAAAACAATTATGTGAGAAGCTAGAAGCTGAGATTGAGCTGCTAAAAGGTGAACTTGAGAAAGAAAAGAAGCGATCAAAATTTGAAAATAGTTCAAAGATATTGGATGAAATTATCAGTAGTCATAGGTCACCAAATAAAAATACTGGTTTGAGATACACCCAAGACTCAACTCCTACATCACAAGGATTTTTCAAAAGAACAATCGGTTATGCAGATGCTCTTAAAGGCTACTTAAGAAGACTAGATAATAAGGCAAAGGTGATACCATTGAAAATTGTTCCACATAAACAAAAATCAACACTCCCTACTAAATTAAAAGATGACAAGAAGAATATAATCACCAGAAGGAATCCTCCTAATAAATATCTATTTATTGGATATTGTTACTCTTGCAACAATTTTGGACAATACAATCATATAAATGTTCAAAGATATAAGAAAAATAAGTACAATACAAAGAAGAGAAACTATAACTCATTTTATCCTTTGCAAAACTTCAATATTGAATGCCAAAAATGCAACAATTATGGTCATAAGGATAGTGAATGTATATTTCCAAAATATTCCATGAAGGCAAGTATCTCCAACATTAAGGAAAATTATAAGAAGATACGGAGAATAAAAGATAAAGTACAAAGGAAGAAAATTGATGAAGATATTGCACCTAAATTTGATAAAATTGATAATAAAAGTATGATGGATGAAGTGTCTAATAAAGTATATGAAAACAAGATTTATGTATGTAAAGTAGATCAAGGTCAAGACAAGAAAACTCCTAAATAAAAATCTGACACAATTACAGAAATTGATAATGTCATGCAAGTAGATTATACATTACCCAACAAATGGAAAATGAAAAAAGAAAATTATCAAAACAAGGATAAATATGGACAAATTGCAACATGAACCTTCAATAGGAGATCAACTAGAATAATTAAGGGATGATGATCTTGGACATTTTCAAAAACTACATATTAGAAAAATTGCAACGATCTAATTGTGACATTATGGACAAAATTGGCCATGCTGTCGAAAAATAAAGAAAATTTTAATTTGTTTTTCCATAATTCCCGATATCATCACACTTGCAATGTAATTTTCAAATCATCGCAAGAGAGATGACATTCATAAGATGTCTCTCTTGTGACGACATCAAATGTGCATCACACTTGCGACAATGTGGACACTAGGTTTTCCCCCCCTTGTTAGCACTCTGTAATTTGCTGAAGGTTGTTGAGGCAGTCACATAGGTAACATCAAAAACACTTCGAGTCTTGTATCTAGCCCTCCAAGACTTAGAGAGGGATCTTTCTATCTGATATAACTTTGTTTATGTATGGATCTTAGGCTAGCTATGCATATTAGAATTTATTTTTGAGTTGGGTACAGAGAAAAGGAACCATGGGCAATGGAGTCTCTGTTAAGTCTGAAATCGGATGCAGATCTATAAGGTATATTCACAGGGAAAGGTAATGAAAATGTTGAATCCTTTAAAAGTAAAGTGATGTAGAGAAGAAAAAGGCGACAAAATCAATTACAATAAAAAACATTTAAGAATTTCCTTATTGTAATATCAGAAGAAAACATTTAGCTTTTAAAAAGCTCGACACAGAGTATCATAAATAAATTATGCACTAAATCTCTTTTTAAAAATCAAAAAGAGATTACCATAATGATAACTGAGCAGAATCACATTCAATGATGAAAGAAAACTTCACCAATGTCGGCACGCAGGAATCCTGTGAAAAAGTCCCTTTATTTCTGGTAGATCTCTTCAAAAGTTTACAGATTTATAGCTTGCTTGGGTGTAAAGATCAACCCTCTTACATTAATATAACATGAATAAATATGAGATATCACCCCTCAATCTTAGGAAGTCAGATTCAACCACCTCGACCAAAAATAGCAACAAATCCCCAAAAATATGGAACTGTTCGCCATGAAAGACAGGCTAAATTTATGCAAAAAAGGGTGTCCACTCAGACATTTGTTTCTCCTCAACAGTGACACCTGCACAAAAAATATAGGCGGTTATTGTAGATGAGTTTGTCTGGAGAAAAAACCTCCTTTGGTTTCTCTAATTTCGTCTCCATCTCGTCGAAATAGATCCCGTAAAATCAGGACTGAAACAAGAAAAACCGGAAACCTCAAAAAAGGGGCTGAAAGAAGGCTTCGATTATCCCAACTGGTGGCACCTGTGAAAAAACTGAGAGATGTTTTTGTTCTTTAGCCCGTTATAGAGAAAAATAGCAGTTTTGAGTTTTTTGGGTGAGCGGTTTTGCAGGGGGAAGGTTGTTTTCAGACCCCCCTAAGGTGGTAAGTGGTATTGGGAGGGGGGAGTCTGAAATCACCAGAGGGTGACAAGTGTTCCTCCCAATACCTCTTTTTGGACCCCCCTTGGTGTTGATGGGACGTGAGGGGGGGGTCCGATATGAACGGGGAAAATGCGTAGGTAGACTTAGGATATGTTTTTAGTTAGTTTTTTTTTTTTTGTTTTTTTTTGAATTTTAATTTTTTGTTTTACATGTTATATGTATTTTGACTTTTGTATTAAGTTTATTATATTTCGTTTTTAATTTTTGTGTT
>ML784773.1:310130-330341 GCA_009831015.1 Picea engelmannii | reverse complement strand
ATGTTATATGTATTTTAATTTTTGTATTATGTTTATTATATTTCATTTTTAATTTTTGTTTTAATATATATATCTATATCTATATATATATATATATATATATATATATATATATATTATGTTTATTATAATTTATATTAATATTGCTTTATTTTTAATTGTTTTTTATTTATATATTTTTATATTGTTTTATTTTTAATGTTTAATTAATAAAAAACTAACCTAATTACTAACAAACTAACTTAATTATTAATTAATTAATTATGAACTAGTCTAACATATTTTAATTAAACTAACTATACTAGATTTTATTACTAACATTATTAATCTACTGCTCTTTTTTATTTTTATTTTTCTAAGCTTGTTTATTCATGGATGAGTGGCGGGCGAGGTGTAGCCAATGGGACAAACGGATAATGGAGTGAGTGGCACAGAGGTGGATGAAGGATGAAGCAGGGTGATGAAGGATCGGGCGAAAATGGATAGAGGGGAAAAATGGAATCAACTGAGCTAGATGTCGTCATCATGGGAAAAACGCCAAATAAGAAACTGAAGAGTCAGGTGACCTATGATTATAGGATCCCAACACCCCTAACGGTCACCCACTATTTGACAAATTCAACAATGACTTGATCAACTGTCTTCAGAATTCTGACGTTATGTGTGTCACACTTGTGACAATGTGGACATTGGGCTTCCCCCCTAACAATCATCCATTATTTTACAAAGTCAACATTGACTTGGCCAATTTTCATCGGAATTGTGACATTATAAAATCTATAAATGTGTTGCATTTTATGGATGCTACGACAAGTTTTCTATAACAACGAAGGTTCAAAAATGGTATAAGGTCTTCTTGACGAACAAAAAACATGTTTTTTTTTCATATGTTATCATAGAAAAATATAATAGATATTCTATTATACACCACTCAATTTTATAATATAATCATCATTATATGTCTGTGGGGAAGAATGTTAGAAAACATTAGAGGTTTGAAAAAAATTAAAGAGGGCGAAAAGTGTGACGATAAATGTTATTTCTCTTGCAAAAATTGTTGTACTAGATGTCCTGAAAGAGTTTTAATAACAATAATTATATATATATATATATATATATATATATATATATATATATATATTCATTATTTGTTTTAATATTTATTGTATTCTCAAAGTTTTATACTATTTTATACATGCACTAATTTTTCATGATTATTTGTAATTATAAGGTTAGATTTGCCCCCTAACTTCATGCAGAGAGCACCAAGTACTAGCATAAATGACGTTGTACAAGATGAGGAAGATGAAGAAGATAATGCAGATAAAGTTAATGATCCCATGGAGGTAGATGAAAATAATAACATAGTTCAAGATGATGGGAAAATAAAATCATTCAAGACTTATTCAGTCATCCAGATGAGTATCATGGGGACAATAGTGATGGTATTTATGATGAACCTATGATTGAAAATGCAAATAAACGACTTTATAAAGGGTCAAGAGAAAATATTCTCTCCACTACATTTTTGTTGGTGAACTTAAAGGTTATGAATCATTTGTCAAACACTTGTATGACATAGATCCTAAGGTATGTAATATGTTTCATCACATCTACATAACCATTGGCTTTTTCCCATTTTTTTTTAGTGTTAATTAATGTGTAAAATAAAAATGAATTATTTAAAATTACTATTCTTTACATTAACTAGTTATTTTTTATGTTTTAGATTTTTAGGTGAATTTTTGTTACCATCGTCAAATGTTTTACCTCACACATATTGATATTTACATGCCATTATGAAAGACATTAGAATGGAGTATAAACGTATAGATGCATGTCCTGATGATCATATTATATATTCTGCACAACATGTGTCGAAAAAAAAAATCCTGGTATGTGGTCTTAGTAGATATCGAACCAATCAAGTAACAAAAATGGTGCCTCAAAAGGTTCTCCGACATATTCCCATAATTCCATGTTTGCAGCGAATTCTCGGGTGCCAAATGTTGGAGTTACTTCACACACACCTAGGATTTATTTTTCCTAAGGTTTTTCCTTGTTTATTAGTCATAATTAGTCATTATCCAGTCTCCTATATTTTAGGGGAGAATATTCCACCTAGAGAATATGCTCCTTCAGTTGACACTTCAGTTTGACTAGTTGAGTTGAGTTTATATGTTGTAGTGGTTTTATCACCATGCAACATTGGGATCATCACCATGCTAATTCGACCTTGCCTTGGGATCATCACCATATTGGCGCATTACCCTTGACTCCATGAGTTAACTCCTCACTACTCTCTGTTCAGTCAGTTAACTAAAGACTAGTTAACTCAACTAGGTGGTAGTTCACTCTCGTAACTGCTTGAGAGACTAGACTAGGTGGCAGCTCACTCTGGTAACTGTTGGTGTGTGTCCATATCAATCTATACCAACACTATGGTGCATTGGTTCTCCTCTAGTGCTCAATCATTGAGTTATACAGAGTATATCATGTGTAAATTATTCAGTATTCACAACGGTTAATGAGAATTATTTCATTATTTCTCTCCTTCTTCTTCTTTCTCAAATTCTCTCTGCAAATGTGTGTATTATTGTTTATCTAGATCTATTTTGTGTAGGTTCAAAAAATTTAAATGGTATCAGAGCCAACAGACTGCTAAGCAAAATCTACACCAATTTGTTTTGCAGGTAAAAGAGATTAAAGACAGCGGAAAGATGGATTTCCAAAAAGAATTCATTCTTACACCTTACAACTAATTTTCATGGAAGGAGAAAATATACATACATCTCTGAACCAGAGGGTTGTACAGGTTAACATTGAATATAGATACAAAACTGACATCAGCCATAGAAAAATCCAAGTACTTAAATCGCATGGATGAGGCACTCGGAGAAAATTGCAGTGTTATTTCTCTCGATCTCCTTTTTCACATATCTTCCTATAAGACTCCCAATGAAGCCTGGACCACCTTGGAAGGGCTCTTTGGAAAATGGGATGAGATGAGGGGACACATGCTGGAGGTGGAGTTGCTCACATTGGATCCAAAAAGATTCAACAATATCCAAGATTTCTTTACAAAATTCAAGGATTCACTGTTGCAACTCAAAGCTTGCGAGGTAGATAAATAGAAGGAGGAGAAACAAATAGTTCTCACCATTCTCTCCAATATTGGTCCTGAATTATTTGTATTCACATCCACATTCCATTATGTCATATTCTCCTCAGGATCCACCTAGAAGATGCCTTCTCTTGAGGATTTTATCGAAGCCCTGACACAAGAGCAAACCAAAATCATCAACATGGGAAAAATCAAAGGCCCAAAGGCGCATGCACTCACTATGCAAGATGGAAGACAAAAATATCAGAAATATAAAGATAAATATAAATGGAAAGCTCATGCACATCCGAAGAAGGAAGGGTACACAAAGCCCTTCACCGATGCCTCTGGATCCAAAGGGGAAAAGGGAAGAAAAGGGGAGAAATGCACGTACTGTCACAAACGATTCCATTCGAAATCTGCATGCATGAAAAAAAAAATAGATATGATGTCCCAAATACTTCAACAAGACAAACTTGTGGATCGCATCCCCGAGCATGCCAAGAAGAAGAATCCAGAAGATCCAAATTCCAAGAAAGGCAATTCTAGCCATACCTTGATTGCCATCAACTCCTCTCCTGATGCTTGGGTCGTAGATTCAGGAGCATCACATCACATGGTTGCCTCAAAAGTAGTATATTCTTCTTTGGATGCTTGCAAAGGTCCTCCTATTCTTATGAGGGGGAACTCTTCTGTCGAAGTCACTAACAAAGGAAGGATTGAACTCACCAATGGAAGCTTTGAGAATATGTTGAATGTTCCCAAACTTTCTATCAACCTTCTCTTCGTGTATCAGATGACGAATTCCAGCACCAGAAAGAAATTCATATTCACACCAAATTTTGTGGACATCTACGACATGCAAACCAACTCCAGGGTTGCTACCAGTGAGGTAAATCATAAGTCTAGATTGTATACATTTTCTGAATTCATTGAACCTGATTCTTCTTTACTGCTTACTCATGCTGATGAAAGTAGTAGGATATGGCATGAAAGGTTTGTACATTTGAATTTCAGATACATGCAACAACTTAGCAAGCACAGATTATTTGATGGTATACTAGACATCCATTTCTCCAAGGGAGTGTGTGAGGGATGTGTTCTTGGGAAATTCCCTCAAGAGAAATTCGACAAGGGGAAGTCTTAGAGAGACTCCACACCTTTAGATCTAATCCACAATGACCTTATGGGTCCTTTTTTGCATCCATTGATCAACAAAGATATGTTTTTTCTCATTTTTGTTGATTATTTCTCACGTTTTACATGGATCTACTTTCTCAGGAAAAAATCTAAGGTCTTTCAACACCTCAAAGATTTCAAAGCCCTGGTTGAGACACATTCTGAAAAGAAGATCAAGGTCCTCCAAAATGATAATGGAGGATAGAATGTAAATCATGAGATCCATGATATTTTCCATGAGGTAGGGATCCAACTGCAGCACACAGTTCCCTGTACTCCGCAGCAAAATGAAGTTGTCGAGCGGAAAAGCAGATCTCTAAAGGAGATGGAATCTTTCATGCTTCATGCAAAGTCTCTACCTTAGAGACTATGGGCCAAAGCACTTAATTTTTCAAAATAAATAAAAAACATATCTCCCCATAGATTTTTCAAGGATAAGACCCCCTATGAGGCTTGGAGTGGCCTCAAACTAGAAGTGACCCACTTTCGCATTTTCGGTTCACATGTATGGGCTCGGATTCCCTTTGAAAAGAGGAAGGCCCTTGATCCATAGAGAACTTGTTGGAAGGGAATACCTAGGGTTAAACTCTAACAGCGCACCAACAAGCCATAACTACTGGCCCTTTTGACAACACTTGTGAAGCAGATGCAGTCTCACCCAAAGTAGCAATAGGGGGTTGCAGGACATAGGTGTCTACAACCAAAGGAAATGCAAGTGGATTGAAAAGAACAACATATAGATATCTAGTTATTCTTTACCTCCTTTAGGCCTATGGCACGAACTATATCTCAGATCTAACACAATGATGCAATAACAAAATAACAGAAAGAACACATCATCAATCACACAGAACAACAAGATATACGTGGTTCACCCTCTCCCTAGGGCTACATCCATAGAAGTGTGTTTCTTGATATTATATGAAAACATACAGTTCTATATGCACACTTAGCTTGCAGATCTCTCTCTCTCTCCCTCTTCCTTCTCCCCTCCCTGCGCACCCAACAATAAGGTTGATCTTTGCACCCAACTGAAGATATTACAATACAACAGTATTCTCACAACACAATACTCTCCTCACACAACAACAATCACTCAACATCAACAATACAATATTCTTTGAGCTCGAAATGACCAAAAAAGAACAACCCCCCCATCCCAAGTCCTCTAGACCTTTATTTATACATTACAATGACAAATGTCTAGGTGTTGAAACCCTAGATCCCAAAACCCTAGGTCTTAAACCCTAGGTCAAATTGACTAGGGCTTCGCTAGCCTATCTTTCCTTCTTTCCCGCTAGGTGCTCCAAAGAATCCGTTGGTGTCTTTTTCCTCTTTCTAAGTTGTCCACGATCCATCTTCCTTACTGATCTATCTTCCTCGATCTTCTCATTCAACGTCTTGTTTTCCATTACTTCTCTCCTTCTTTTATGCTTCTTTCACCACTTCGACCCAATATTAGTCAATGTGCCTTCCGTGCAGTTCGTACTTCGTCTTTCTTCCTTAATCTTCACTTTATTCCATAACCAAGGGCCAACACGTCCCCAACACTCACCTGTGACTCATCCCGAGGCACTGCAGGTCTAAACCTTATGTTTCCCTTCGTCTTCAGACTGCGCGGAGCAGCCTGAACTCTCTGCTCTGTTCCTCCCTTAATTGTGCAAACTGTCTTTTCTATGTCTGGTACCCAGTTTCAACTGCACCTGGTACCTAGAACCTTCTTCTTATGCTTTTATTGAGAGATGTGAGGAAGCTAATTTTCATAGTACAATTTCAGCCAGCTCCCATTTACCAAACCTTCCTTCCATTCTCCCTTCAAAGTCTTCAACTGCGCAACTCCTCCTTCTATAACATAGGCAACCTCATATGGCCTAAGCCAATGTGTCCTAAACTTCCCTGGATGCATCATGCACTTTCTATCATATACCAATATCATATCTCCTTGCTTAAAGGCTTTCTTCTTGATATGTCTGTCATGGTAGGACTTTTCTCATTCCTTCTAGACCTGCCGATGAAATCCTGCAATGAATCTGTCTTCTTCCAGTTCGACTAACTGTGCAAGTATGTTTTGCAAAATGCCTATGTCATCCATATCTGTGAATGCTACAATTATTAGACTAGGAACTAAATATTCCATAGGTATGACATCATCTAGGCCATAGACTAGCTTAAAGGGAGTCTTCATTGTCAACTTCTTGCAAGTGGTTCTATAGACCCATAACATTGTTGGTACTCTCAAATCCCAATCATCCCTGTTCACACTACAAATCTTCGTTAGCTCTGTCTCCAAGATATTATTGAAATCTTTGACTGTACCATTTGCTTGTGGGTGGTAAGGTGTGCTCTTCTGATGGTGAAATTCAAATTCCTGAGTCAAGTCTTCAATAGTCTTATTAATAAAATGTGTACCTTGATTGCTCATAAGGATATTTGGGCATCCAAATATGGTTATGATATCATCAAATATGAATCACACGGTTGTAGTTGCACTATAGTCCTTCACTGCTCTTGCTTCTGTCGATCTGGTCAAATACTCTATCATAGTGATAATATATCTTTCTCCTGTTCTCTTTCCTGGTGGGTTGATAGGTCCAACGAAGTCAATTGCCCATTTCTCAAATTCCTGTAAAGTTATCTAAGGTGCTAAAGGCATATCATCTCTTATGGAATGTTTCCCAACTCTTTGTCATACATCGCAGGCTTTGTAGAATTCCTTAGCATCATTGTGTAAAGTGAGCCACCAGAGGCCAGCTCTAAGAACCTTTTGCGTTGTTTCTTTCCCTGAATAGTTTCCTCTTGTGATGCCTTCATGTGCTTATGCCAAAATCAATGGTATTTCTGCCTCCATAACGCATCTCCTTGGGATCGCATCAGGTCCCATCTTATAAAGTTGTCCAGCTATAAGTGAAAAATATGTAGCACAAACTACCAATTGTTTCTTCTAAATGATTGTATATTCACAAGGTGCCATTCCTGTTGATAGGATCTGAACTATCTTGATGAAGTGATCATCAACCTTTCTGATGGACAACAATGGTGCATCTGGTAGTGTATCCTCCAAACTGGTAGGTTCCTCTCCATGTTCTAACCTAGACAAATGGTTAGGTCCCTTGTTCATTCTTCTTGGCTTGACCACAATCTCAAAATCATATTCCTAGAATAACAGTAGCCATTTGCATATTATTCCCCCCAACACTGGCTTGTCGAATAGGTATTTCAATGCAGAGTTATCATTGAACATCTTAAAATGTCCTCCCAACAAGTAGTGTCCAAACTTCTGCAGTGTGTACACCATGGCTAAACCTTCTCTCTCGGTAGTAGTGTAATTTATCTCAGATGTAGAAATATTTATGCTAGTGAAGGCTAATGGGTGGTCAATATCTCATGATCCTGGTTGTGATAACACTTCTCCTAATGAAATAGATGAAGAATCGACGTGCACATGGAATTCCTGACTCCAATCTGGGAAAACCAGAATAGGCGCAGTGACCATTTTTTGTTTCAGTGTGTCGAAGCTCTGCTGACATTCCTCTGACCATTGAAACTGACAATCTTTCTTTAAAATATTCTCCATAGGTTTTTTTATCTGTGCATAGTCCTTGATGAACTTTCTGTAGTATCCAATATGTCCCAGCGTAGTGTGCAGTTGTCTAACCGAAGTAGGAGAAGGTAGATCCACAATGATGGTGATCTTGGAAGGATCTACCAGCAACCCCTACTTACACACAATATGGCCTAGAAGCACCCCAAAGGGTGAAAATAAGATACTCTTCTTCAGGTTCAAGGCAATCTGACATTGCCTGCACTTATCCAACATTAGTCTTAAACATTCAATATGATTTTGCAATAAGCTAAAAATAGTATAATCATCAAAATATGCTTCCAAACATTTATGTAAAAATTCCTTGAATGCTTCGACCACCACCCTAGAAAATATGGTTGGTGCATTCTTCAGTTTGAAAGGCGTCATTGTGTACTGGTAGGATCCCCATTCTATTGCAAATGTGGTCTTATGGAAATCTTCCTTAGGAATCCTGATCTGGTGATAACCTGAAAAATCCATCTATAAAGGAGTAAACTTCCTGTCCTCCCACATTATCCAACACTTCGTTAGTAAATGATGTAGGGAATGGATCACGTAAACATGCATCATTCATCTTCCTCAAGTATACATAGATTTTGGTCTCTCCTGTCTTCTTATCTTGGACCACCATAGGGCTAATCCATTCTGACTCTTCAACAGGTTCTATGATTCCTGCTTCCAACATTCTGTCTAATTCAATCTTGACTTTCTGTTTGTACTTGGGATTCAATCTATATGGTCTCTTCTTGAATGGCCTTGCATATGGTTTCAAGGGGATCTTCATTTCTCCCATGGGCCCTTTAATTCCCTTCATGTCAGTGAACTTGGTTGGAAACAAGTCCTGATACTCATGCAGTAGTTTTGTGATCTTGTCAATAGTGGCATCATCCCAATAATCTTCAACGTTTGAGAGCTTAGGTGCTTTCTCTGTTCCAATATTAACTTTCTTGATTTTGATTGCCTGTCTAATGAAAGGTAGTTCAACTCCTGGTCCTTCTATGTCTCGCTTTCCTTCAGTTTCTGCGATATTCACATTCCTAGGATCATCGTCTTCATCAACATTGATATTGTAACATCCTTGCAATTTCTGAAGAGGTGCAGTCCATTCATCCTCTTCTTTCTCAACAGGGAGGTCAGGTGCCTCCTCAAAGAATTTTTGTCTTACAACTTGCAGAGCTTGATCTACTGTGGGGTACTAACTTTCAAATAAAAATGTAGCTAAAAAGTTCTGAGTCATACCGTACCAATATGCAGTGATGAAGCACAATTATGCTTGAAGATACCAATTAATAGGCATTGTGTCCAAAGTGTTGATGAACTTATGCACCCACTTCTCTTGAGGAATTTTGCTCCGGACCTCCTTACTACTTCACACATGGTCCTTCAGATAGCTTTGACCCATGTATCGAACTTCGCACATTTCGACTTGTTCTGAAATGAACACTATCATCAAAGTGAGACATTTCACCCATTACACGATGTTCTTCTTGTGTGTTCCCCGCCATCTTGTCAGCATTTCTTTTAAAGCTTCATCCAGTGCCAACAGTCATTGTTGTAGTGGTAGAATTTCTTCAAATTTTGACAAGAATGTTTCTAAATGATTTAAACCATCAAATGTGGGCAGATTGCTTACTTCTTTGCCAATCCAATGAACTTCCCTAGTCAATATAGCACACCTTCTCGTATAAACTTCATACATTTTGTTCTGCCAGTTCTCTAGCGATTATTCTGAATATGATGAGCATGTGTTGTCACTTTGCCAACTTAAATTCCCATCTGCTGTAGGATTAATGGAATCTTGTTGTCTTGCTGTCAATTTATATATGTTCTCTAGTTCATAAGCATGGTCTTCTTCTCTGATGGGTTCTGTGTATTTGTGACCTTCATTGGGATCAAGAGGTGTAATGACCCTAAGGCCATCACCTTCAAATGTCATTCTTCTTTTCTTTAAGTCAACAACAGTGGAATTGTTGAAATCCCAATCAATGCCTAACAATGCAGGATAAGGACAGTTATCATCAACTATCTCAATCACCTCGAAATCCGCAAATGTCCTTACCCCGTCGATGTCCATAGGGACATGCTCCATTCTTTCAAAGCATATGACTACCTATTGATTATCCATCCTAATCCTGATAAGGTAATAAATTAACTTAGTTTTTCCCATCAGTGCCCAGGTTTTCTTCATCATAACATTGACATCTGACCCTAAGTCGAGGACCACATAATCTATGTCATAATCTCTAATCTGAGCATTAAGGTGTAATTCCTTATTTTTCCTTCTCTTTATGGATACTTGATGTACTGTCTTATTCAGTAGAGGAGTTATCCTACCTATCTCATACCGTCTGATTAAATTTTGTAGTTCTTGTACAACTCTTTCATCCTTAATCAAATTAATGCAAATGCATAAGAATTCCATAAGATTTCTTACCTCTTTTGCTTCTCCAGGTGATGCAGACTGATCAAATTCCAAAGGAATTCCAAATTCTCTCACTTTTGGTTGTGTCTTTTATGAGGAAGCTTGATCTCTTGCAAATTATTTTCTTGCCTCTTCAAATGTCTATTTTTCTTCCCTCGAATCAAACACTTGTGTCTTCTCTGCAACTCTTCTGACCCTTGATTCTTTTGTAGTATTTCCTATGGTCACTCTATCTTCTCCTATAACAACGACTCTGGGATCCTCTCCGTGAGGTTCTGCTGATATTAATTGTACTTGTTTCTTTCCTCCTCGTCTCTCCTGGAGCTTTGCTAACAATGCTGGACAATCTTCATTAACATGTTCAAATGAGTTGCAATATATGCAACTGGTACAAGGGTTTTGACAGTCCCTTTCCAAATGTCCTAGATGTGCACAGTTATAACAAATGATCTGACCTCAACCTCGACCCATGCCTCCTCCTCGTCCTCTTCCCTTGAATCCATCGTGAGGGTTGAAGTTTCCCCATCCTGGAGAATTAAATTGTGCAACATTTCCTTCTTGTTGTACTTCTCCTTCAATCTGATATGTATCTCTTGATCTTTCGTGCAAGAGGTCATAAGCCCTATAGTCCTTCTCATCATGCCCCACAGATTTAAAGAATGTGCAGTAAAGGTTGGTAGGTGTCTAGACATATTTTTGCATGTAATAGCATTCACCAGGGTGATGTCTATTTCTACATACCTCGCACCAGGGTAGAGTAACCTGCTTCAAAGGGCTTAGAGGTCTAGAGGACAAGTACTCATCAAATAGAGGAAAGTGATCCTTATCGTGGCCTTTTGATTTGCATCTGATACACCAGATGTCTTCTATTTTATCTTTTCCTTTTTCTTTCTTCATATATCCGACCTACAGAGATAAGCTAGTTATATGACTCAAAATTTGACTCATACCTGAGCTGGATTCTCTCATAGGGGCTGATTCTAGCTTCATGGAAATCTCCAATGCCTCAGCCTGCGAAGAAAACTTATGTTGCATTAGAGGAAATCTGATGTATGGTAAGAGGGCAGAAATAAATCATTCCTTATTCTTCTCATATGGAATCTGAAAACTCAACCAGCATGTCAAGGTCTTAAACCTTTGATCAAACTCCCAAATAAGTTCAGCTACTCTCTGCTTGATTTCTTTCAGTTCGGTAATGCACTGCAACTCCGACTTGGGTTTCTTGAATTCTATGCTCAACGCAATTTTGATGGTATTCTGCAGTTTAGGTTGTGCAGTCATTGTAGAAAAATTCATATACCAACTTAGTGCGTGGTCTCTCAAGGTAGTACTAAACTGAGCTCTCTTAACTGCTTCATCATTGACTTGCTTAATACTCCATACAGTCTCGCATAAGAACCAATGTTGATCAGGATATTCAGATCCATCTCCTCTAAAGATAGGTAGCCTCATTTCATCTACCATAGATCTTCCTAGGTTTCTTGACTGAGTATGTACTGAACTGCTGGTAACAGTGCTCTGAGTGCTCTGATAACTCTGAATACTCTGGTTACTTAACGTTGCTAAAACAACAGGAGAAGTAATAATACTTACTTCGATAGTTAGTGCAGTTCTTGAAGTCTCTGACTCTTCTCAGCGAGGTTCTTTAGTCTTCCCATCCTCTGCCCTAACGGACTCTGAATATTCCTTTTTCAATACCTCTTCTTCTTCTCCATTGTATAACCCTTCTTCCTGTGCTAGTGGTTCATGGCTCTGCTCAAATAGGTTTACAAGAGGAACCTTTTCGAAGGTTCTCCCACTGCGCGTATTTCCAACCTCTGTGTCACTGTCACTGTCACTGTATGAATTCTTAAACATTAGATTTCTGATCTGACCAATTATTGTATCTTCAAGATGTTCTTCTCATGTAATAACATCTTGATCTTCAACTTCAAAAAGTGTAAAAATTTTCCTCTTGGTCCCTTGAAGAAATACCTCTCTTCTTGGCTATATGGCTCTACTCCATCAATAGAAAACTTGGTAATGTACCCTCCAATAGTGCTATCAAACCAGTGATCTACTGATATTGACATGAAACTATCAACTATCTTGACCTTCTTGATCAGCGCCGACGTCCAAACCACAGCTGGTCTAGATCTGATCTCAAACTGGGTATCTACTAATCTGGCTAACCACTCATATAGATCCTTATGAATTCCTCCAAAGAAAATCTCATGTATATCAGTAAATATATACCTTCCCAACCAATCCTCTGTACGAAGATTAAGGTTTTTATTCTGAGCTTCAGCAGAGTCCTTCTCTTGTTCTTCTATCCACTTTTGAATCTCTATCTTCAATGGAAACCACCTTGACATTTCCTCAAGAAGATCTCGGTCCCGGCAACAGAACCATTTGTTGGCATAGGGATAGACCTAGGGTTCAACTCTAATAGTGCACCAACAAGCCCTAACTACTGGCCCTTTCGGAAACACCTGTGAAGCATATGCAGTCTCACCTGAAGTAGAAATAGGGGGTTGTAGGACACAGGTGTCTACAACCAGAGGAAATGCAAGTGGATTCAAAGGAACAACACACTGAGATCTAGTTATTCTTGATCTCATTTAGGCCTACTACGTGAACTATATCTCAGATCTAACACAATGATGCAATAACATAATAATAGAAAGAAAAAGAACATAACATCAATCACAAAGAACAACAATATATACGTGGTTCACCCTCTCCCTAGGGCTATGTCTACGGAACTGCGTTTCTTCATATTACATGAAAACATAGAGTTTTATCTGCACACTTAGCTTGCAAATATCTCTCTCTCCCTCTTCCTTCTCCCCTTCCTGTGCACCCAACAACAGAGTTGATCTTCACACCAAATGAAGATCTTACAATACAACAATATTCTCATAACACAATACTCTCCTCACACAACAACAATCACTCGACATCAACAATACAATCTTCTTTGAGCTCAGAATAGACAACAATGAACAAACCTCCCATCGCAGGTCCTCTAGACCTTTATTTACATATTACAATGATAAACATCTAGGTGTCAAAACCCTAGATCCCAAAACCGTAAGTCTTAAAACCTAGGTCAACTTGACCCATGTTTTCAGGGTTTCACCAGCCTGTCTTTCCTTCTTTCTCACGCGGTGCTCAAAAGCATTTGTTGGTGGATTTTTTCTCTTATTGAGTTTTCCATGATCCATCTTCATTGTTGATCTGTCTTCCTCGATCTTCTCGTTCAATGGCTCATTTTCCCTTACTTCACTCCTTCTTTTCTGCTTCTTTGACCACTTCGACCCAATATCAGTCAATGTGCCTTCCACGCAGTTCGTACTTCATCTTTCTTCCTTAATCTTCGATTTCTTCCATAACCAAGGGCCAACAACACTGAGTGAATTTTTATTGGATACCCTGATGGTGTGAAGGGATATAGAATTATTGATCTTTCCTTAGACCGACTCATCATTGAGCGAAGTGTCCAACTCGAGGAAAGTGTCTCGCATGTACCTCAACAACCACATGAAGACACCTTCATTCTTCCACCTGTCCGAGATGATGAGAATGCACATGCTAAATCTTCAGACGAGAGTTCTGATTTAGAGGACTCATATGATTTAGATTCAGATTCAGTATAGTCAGATGCATAGTCAAAGCATCCAGATGTAGTTTCAAATCCAAAGCAGAGGCCCAAGTGGGCACAGACTACTCTTCAGGATGCAGGGGATCTCATTGGTGATCCAACCAACACTAGAAGGACTCGATATGATTTCGAGGAGCCTCCTGCAACTAAACCATTCCCCTCCAAGCATCTTTTCTTGATTCAATATTCATATCCATAGTCTTATGGCGAGGCTACTAGAAATCCATTTTGGGAATCTGCCATGCAGGAGGAGTACAACTCCCTCCTCGAGAACTAGACTTGGGATCTGGTTCCCCTTCCTTCTGGGAGGAAACTTGTCAAATGAATATGGCTCTACTAGACCAAGAGCACAGTGGATGAACAAATTAGAATATACAAAGCCAATCATTTTTCCAAAGGCTTTTAGCAAGCTCATGGTATTGACTATGATGAGACCTTAGCTCCAGTACGAAATATGGATTCCATATGATTGGCACTTTCCATTGTAGAAGACAAAGGATGGGAAGTCCATCAGATGGACGTGAAGAATGAATTTATTCATGGTGATCGCTTTGAGGAGATCTATATGGAGCAGCCCTAGGGAATTATGTAGGACTCATGTTTGGTTTGTCGACTGAAGAAGTCCCTTTATGGCCTCAAGCAGGCTCTGAGGGCATGGTATGCCAATATGAACTCCTACCTGTTGTCACAGAACTTTGTATGTTGTAAATCAGACCCGAATGTTTACATGCTCAGGATGACTGATTCACTTCTACTTTTAGTTATGTGTGTTGTTAATGATTTGTTGATCATCGGTTTCTCGAATTCAATGATTGATGTAGTGAAGAGGATTCTACATGACAAGTTTTTGATGATGGACATGGGTCCACTACACTTCGTCCTTAGACTCGAGATCATTCAAGATGCATCAGGCATCAAACTGTCTCAGGCCAAGTATGCATGAGATCTCCTTGAGATATTTCACATGACATACTGCAAGTCTGCTTTGACTCCTTTCCTATCATGAGTCAAACCTGAGGATGGCAGGGAGACTCCATTGGTTGACAACACACTATACAGACAGCTAGTGGGGAGCTTTTAGTATCTCACACACTCCAGACCAGACCTCTCATATGCAGTTGGCACAGTTTCCAGGTTCATGCAGGAGCCATAGGAGCTACATTGGAAGGTTGCAAATCATATCCTTAGATACGTACAGGGCACCATTACCTTTATGATTCATTACGCATCATAATCTACATTATATCTCATCGGGTTTTCATTGCTCTATCTTTAGTCGAGGCAGAGTATAGAGGGGTATTTAAATTAACCATTCAGGCTATGTGGCTACATCATTTTCTCATTGAGTTGGGCATTCAGTTTCATCGACCGATCGTCATCTGGTGTGAAAATCAGAGCACTCTGAAGTTCTTCATAGATCTAGTTTAGAGACATCAGACAAATCACATCGAGATCCACATGCACTACATCCGGGACTTATTACATGAGGGTATCATCGTCTTACATTTGTTTCCTTCAGCAGAATAGATGGCAGACATCTTGATCACCAAGACCTTCACTGAGCAGAAGGTCCATTCTCTGCGAAGTTGTCTTGGAGTGAAGGACATAGTTGCCTAGAAACTGTACTTCTTCTTTTTACATACATTGTACCTTTATGGGGAGGGTTTTCCAATGAGGTTTTCCCTCTTTCCTCACTTTAATTTCAGTGTATATTTTGTATTTGGGTACCTAACATGGACTCGTTGTCGGGACCCATTCTTTATTTTCACCATAGTGATATTCAGGGGGGGTGTTGGAGTTACTTCACACACACCTAGGATTTATTTTTCCTAAGTTTTCCCCTTGTTTATTAGTCATAATTAGTCATTATCCAGTCTCCTATATTTTAGGGGAGAATATTCCACCTGGAGAATATTCTCTTTCATTTGACACTTCAGTTTGACTAGTTGAGTTGAGTTTAGATGTTGCATTGGTTTCATCACCATGAAACATTGGGATCATCACCATGCTAATTATACCTTTCCTTGGGATCATCACCAGACTGGCGCATTACCCTTGATTCCATGAGTTAACTCCTCACTACTCTCTATTAATTCAGTTAACTGAAGACTAGTTGACTAGTTAACTCAACTAGGTGGCAGTTCACTCCCGTAACTGTCGGAGAGACTATAATAGGTGGTAGTTCACTCCCGTAACTACTGGTGTGTTTCCATATCACTCTAGACCACCACTATTACACATTGGTTCTCCTCCAGTGCCCACCCATGGAGTTATACAGAGTATATCATGTGTAAATTATTCATTATTCACAATGGTTAATCATAATTCTTTCATTCTTTCTCTCCTTCTTCTTATTTCTCAAATTCTCTCTGCAAATGTGTGTATTATTGTTTAGATAGATATATTATTTGCAAGTTCAACACATTTACACCAAATCATATCACAATTTATGGATTACCATGAATGGAAGAGAATTGAAGATGGCATTCTTCGAATGCCTGCAGATGGTTATGCATTTAAGGAAATTGCTGCAAAATGGAAAAAATTTACAGATGAACCTCGTAATGTTAGGCTTTCATTGGCAACTGACAGTGTCAATCCATTTGGAGAGGTTTTCTTTGTTTACTCAGTGTGCCCTATTTTTTTTATCAACAATAACATTCCTCCTTGGATGTCAATAAAGAGGGAGCACATAATGTTGACAATGATTGTTCCAAGTATTTGTTTACATTAATTTTTCAATTGTAATTTTTTCAATTTTCTCTTTTTTTGCACAATATATTGTATTTATTTATTTATTTACGTATATATACATACCATGCTAGTAATTTTGTGTAATTTCAAACTATTAGTTAAGTACAAAGTTAAAGATATGAATGTGTATATCGAGCCTCTTATCGATGAGATACTAAAGTTATGGGAGGGAATCACTATGTATGACATCTATAAACCAATTGGGTAGAAGAGATTTCAATGTTGTTGAATACTTTTATGGAAAATTCATGATGCCTCAGGAATAACACATTTTTGTGGTATGTAGCGTTCCATATTGCACGCTTGAATACTATATAATTAATTGAATATATCATGCATGTTGTTTAAATAATCCTTTTGTATATTGATAATTCACATTAATCCATCTGTTGCAAGTCTTCGAACAAAGGGTAAATTTCCATGTCCATTTTGTGGTCCTAAGATGAAATCTCGTCAATCAAAATTTTTAAGAAAGGAGGTGTTTGATGAGTATAGACACTTCCTCTCTAAGAACCATAAGTATCGTACTACCGAAAAATGTATTTCCAATGGGAAACAAGAGACTAGATTAGAACCAAAAAGAATGATGCCTCACCTATGGAAGTTGGCATATGACAGAATTAATCCTCGAGGTACACATTTTTTTATGTATCATAAATGGAATCATTTTTTGAAATTTTATTTTAATTATTTAATTTATTTTACTGCATTTGATAAATAGTGTTCTGATTTTTTTTATGCTTCATCAATGTTGTCGTCATGAAGGTAGTAATAATGGATTTCCATGAGGAATGAAATATTATCCCACTCAATTCATGAGGTTGCCTTACTATGAGGAGATAAAAATAGTTCATTTGTTTGATACAATGCATATCGGGAAGAATGTGATAGAAACATTATGGTGAATCATAGATGGCAGGAGGGATAAAGAAAAAATTGTCAAAATTTGTAATGACATTCAGGAAGCCAATCATGAAATGAAAAGTGTGATCCAATCAAATAGCATTGGAGACCAAAACAGCCTTCCATGTTTATTGAAAGAGAAACAAAGCAATGGTGTAAAAGAGTTCATTCAAAGAATTAAATTTCCCACAGGTTTTTGTTCAAACATAAAGAATATCTTAACAAAGAAAGGTGAATTTGGTGGGGTAAAAACACATGATTTCCATACCTTCATTAAGGTAATTAATAATTTTAGTATTCATATTTATATATTGGTCGTATACATTTTTTTATATTTTTAATTTTTTTTCTAGTTTTGAAACAAGTAACGATTTTTTTTTACTGTTACAGTATGTTCTACGCTATCTCTCCCAAATGGCTTTGACAACGACATCAAGAAAGTTATATATGATCTTGGAAAATACATGAGGTAAGTAGCTACAATATATATGCAAAAACAAAATTCATTTTTTGGTTGTACTTAATGACATGTGTTTTACTTGTAATGTAATATGTATTATGTTTTGTTGAAACATGTTATTTTCTTGCGTCATGATCTGTATATGGTTGTCATTGAAAGAAATCCATGAAGATGATATAAAGTATTGGAAGAGATAAATTCCTAGGCTAATGTATGAAATGTCGAAGTATCTACCTAAAAACATTTTCAATGCACAAGAACACTACCTCATACACCAAGTTGAGGAGATTGAAATGTGTGGACCTGTACACACAAGGTCAATGTGGATGGTGGAGAGGAACTTGAAATCATTGAAGGATTTGGTTAGACAAAGAGCAGGTCCTGAGGGTTCTATGGTGGAGGTATATATGGTATATTAATCCATGGCATATATTAGTCAGTATCTTCCTAAATTATCAACGCAAGATCTGCATGTAGTGGATTTCTTTTGGGATGTGAACTCCATCAAAAACTTTGAAGGGGAGCAGTTGTTGGGGAAAGGTACAATGAAGAATGTGAGAGGTAATTAAATTGTGGATATTTGTAATAAATATAAATTTTCATTTTTTTTATATGATCATACTCATTTAATATTTATTCTTTCATCATTTATTAATGTTTACCATGGTTATAAGTCCTCGAGGTGTAGGACAGTCGATGACAGAGTGTGTTGTTAAGGCACTCCGTGATGCTAAAGTCACTGGTTCCAAACCTAAGGGGACAAAAACTCCAACCATGTTAAGGGTTGGTGTGGCTCAAGCCGGGTGCGATCCTCGGGTGATTTTGATGGCTTTGATGCCCCTGAGTTGTGGTTTCTTATCCATAGGCTAGTCCTGTAGGTCACAAACAAACTAGAAAACAAAAAAAAATATTTACCATGGTTATAACTAATTTTAATATTGTTGAATTGTGATTTTTTGAACGGTCAGTAGCACAAGATTGGGATGCATTACATTTATACATTGAAAACAATCTTTATTGGATGAAGGTATGGATTTATAGATGTAAACAACATCATGGAGGTAGGTTATCATGGAAAGAATTGTCTGAATTGGTTAGAGAATCTCGTCATAATGGAGATTCTGATGTTACGCAGAGGGAAATAGATTTAGTATATTGTTTGAAAGATGTGTTGGACACTCAACACACCCTAAAATGTTTGTGAATTTTTTCTTTTGGGTACCACTTTGTCTTTTCTGAATTTACTCATTCATGTAGGGATCAATGGGTTTTATGTGTTGTTATGCTTTATCATCGATCATATTCAACTTGTTTTGGAATTATTGAACATAGTGAACATTTTCTCTAAGTAAACTTGGATTTTAAACTAAGTAAACACAACTAAAATTTGAGTCACGCACCTATCATCAGCATCAACGAAATCCGAGCAGAAAAATTCCCACATAACAACGATAATCATTGATCATGAATCATCGATCACTGATGCAACATCGGCATCAGAGAAATGGGAGGAAGAGTGCGTCAATCATTGATTCTATCCTGTGAAAAAAGTTTTCTAAAAATTTCTGATGTACCATCGGCATCGGTGAAATCATAAAGGTAAACCATCAACATAGGCCATGATGAATCATATATTATCGATTGTCGATACACCATTGGCATCAGTGTTACACATTATTTGCGTCATCCCTATGATCGTTAATGATGTAAACCTATCTATTGCCTTCAGAGGGGTCAGTTACACATTATTTTCGTCATCCCTATGATCGTTAATGATGTAAACCTATCTGTTGCCTTCAGAGGGGTCAGTGGCCTGAGTTCCTAAAGAGAGAAGGGAGGAGAACTTCTCCTGAGAAAAGAAATTTATTTTTCCTATGTAAAAACCTTATAAAAAGGGAAGTTCGCAGGTTTCTATATAGCCAGGGTGCGAGAATGACCCATTCTCGCAGGTTGCACTATAGCCAGAGTGCGAGGTGTTCGCAGGTTGCTATATAGGCAGGGTGCGAGAATGACCCATTCTCGCAGTGTTAAGGTCCTAACCCGCACATAGGTAGATTAATGTATTCGGATGTAATAAAGGTCAATATTAATAAGACCTTTCAATAAAATAGAATAAGGCGGATGTAAGAAGACCTAATAGAAGCTTCCGCTTCTAGAAGGATCT
>ML784773.1:294965-310030 GCA_009831015.1 Picea engelmannii | reverse complement strand
CTTTATTACATAATTCCTTGATCATATGTATAGATTAGCTATTGGATATATTATTTGCTTTCACTTTGGTTGGTTTGTGTTGTTTTGATCTTGACCGCACAAGAGCGCTGGAGCGAAGCAAGGAACAACAGAGTCCAAGGAAGTGATTACAAGGTACATATCTTCTTCTCACTTCCAATTTAATTCAATAGTTAGATCTAGGGAAAGCGGTATATTCTGGCCTGTTTTGTTCTAGATACAGGTGGATCTAGGGAGATCGGTTTGTGTCCGCACTTACGTATTAATCCTAAAACAATCAGGGAACCAAAAAGTGAAATCGTTGACATAGGAAACTACAATCGTCGATCACTGATATTCTATAGACATTGGAGAAGAGGGGTAAGGAAACGTTACCCTGTGTCAAAAAAAAAAAATAATCCCCGACGCCAAAAAGAAACGCTCCTCATGACCTAGAGGTCAAATCAACCATCACATGTTTTCTGCATATACATTCTGTATTTCTCAGGAATTATCCGTGCCATCTTTTGATGTCCCCTGTGTCATCTTTGTCAGCGTTGTACGATAATTTTGGTCGACGTCAAAACTTTTTTCTAGGAGCACCAACGAAATAATTTCAAATACAATCTGTCGACACTGATCTACTCATTAAATATTGGTTAATTGCTAGAACACCAAGCTCCTCATTTTAGTTTGAAATTTTACCCACCGATGCCAAAAACCATGGTCGATCCACCATTTTTCTTATCCCCGATGTTGAAACCTAAGTCTGTACCCCTATCCCTATCACCTCATTTTCCCTATACCTTCCTGAAAATCGTTCCCCTTCTGGTTGGTTGAGTCAAATTCCCTCTCTAAATGACCTATTTTATATCATTTTCTTTCTTGATTGAGTCTTTGCACATTTTTGTTTATGTTCTTCTTGAAGGATAATTACATGTTGTGATATTGGTTCAGAATAATTCTCATCATTTTTTCCTTTGATTGAGATGACAGCAGGTCAACCAAGAATTTTTGTATGCATATGGAAATACCATGAACAAAACATAACAATTCAGAGCATTCATTTTCGGGCCTGGATTGTGAAAAAAGATAGGGTAAATTTTCAACGATAAAGATCCAACAAGCCAATCAAATCAACAGCTCTCATGCAATCGGGGTTCCAGAAATGCGTGAGGTTTAATGATCGTGTTACACAAAATTCAACTCTTGAATGTCGAACCACCGCATTGCTTCTCAAGATCAACCATCTGGGAGATCTCCACACTTAGTACTAAAAATCTCCCGAACACTGAAACGTCGGAGCCACATGGAATCCATCGGTGGTGACACATGGAACTCATTTCAAGCATATTTAGGTCCATCATATGTAATGTTTCAAGTGACACGTGTCACCCTTCATTATGTGACACATCAGCGATATGATGATAGGACACCACGTCACTCTAGGAGTTTAGCACTCTGGGGAATTTAAACTCATAGTGAGCACAATTCTCTGAAACCCAGAAGTGTCAGATCCCCGAATAGTCGAAGAAGGTCCTGAACTTCCACATCACTCCACAACATTGTAATTCTGGGAATTTCTCAAACTCAACATTCATATCTCTCGAACCCTCAAATTGTCGAAGTATCGAAACACCAAATGTTTAAGGATAAATACAAGGTTAATTAGCAATAAGTGGTGGTTAATGACTCCAGGAGTCTGGGCCTCTGAGAGGTATGAATATTATGTGCTCCAAAGTCCTCGAACGACAGATTTTCGAAGTCTCACCCACATTTATTTTTACATTTTGAAATGATTGAAAAAGGGGAGCCAATCCAGAAGTGGGAAAAAAACATTGATCTACCAGAGTTTGAGAAGTGTATATTTCGAAGATTTCAAGCATGATCTCAGGTCAAGTAAAGAAGTTCATGGAACCTCTGACTAAATCTCTTGCAGTCCTACAATGCTTAAGCGCCAAGCTAATCAATTATAAGGAACATGCAATAGAGATAAATAGGTCCTCTCCACCCCGATGGATCAACACATGTTTCCATATGTGAACACATGCAAAGATCTCTTCTTCAAGTGGTCAGAGTACGAGAAGGACAATCCACTTCAGTAGAACCACTAGAAAAAAGAGAATAGATATTTAAAATCCACTATGTGGCATTTTCTCAACTTAACACAACTATAGTAGCTATTTTTAGATTAGTTATTTTTTTTTATAAATAAGGGCATCGACCTCGGACAACGAGTCGATGGTTTTGGAGAGAAAGACTTTTTCTGAATTTTTGTAATAGAACTATTTCTGTGCAAGTTATTTAAATTAAGAAGTTTTGTTTAGAACCAAAGACACTTCTTTCATCTAAGGCATGAATGTGTTTGGACCGAGGGGTATTATCGCTGTCTTCGGATTGAATATTTGTTTCTTTATTGAGTAAGATTTGTTATACCTGTTATTTAAAGTTATCTTATAATGTTGTAACAATTCTTTTATTCTAGTTGATGAATAGAAATCGATTGTGTTAACCTGTGATTGATAATAGAGTATTGAAAATTAATTTTCTTGCACTAATTTATTGTCACGTATCTATTTTATTTTCTATAACAATTATCTCAGACAATGTTGAATGTCCACTAATCGAAATGGTACTAATTCTAGTTTGAATTTGTTTAGATATTCTTTATCTGCATGCTTAGGTGTAAAGGTTATCCTGCAACCCAACCTTCCCCCATCACATAGTTAGCTTCCCTATGTCATCTAGTTTAGATATTTAACTTTATTTTATTATAAACATTAGAAAATAACCCAAAGAGAGAACTACATAGCCTTAGGAAGGGTTGAACATAAAATACATATTTGTCAATCACAATTAAATCCCATAGAAAATTCCATCCAGATCACGAATCTAGAGAACCTTACCACTCATCAAATGCTTATGAGTCTAATTGGAACTCTTAGGTGGGTTTGGTTCCTGCTATTGAGTTAAATGGAATTCAGACCACTCAACATAATCAAGGCTAGAAGGAGGGCATGAACGAATGCATGGCTAACAATAATTCTGATAGAATATTCCACAAAGCCTATAGATTCATAACAACCCACATGCATGGTTAGTCACTCTCAAGACAACCCACATACAAAGAATACTCCTGATATGAGTAGCTCACCTCAACATGAAGAGGAATAACACTCGTACCCTAAAATACCTTACGCTCTTCCCCACGAAGAGATAAATAAGTTCAGAAGAATCACTAGAGCTTATGCCCAACAGATTGGAGCATTACCTTTAGCTCCTTTACTCCCTTGAAGAAAACAAATAAGAAGACCAGTTTTTGACACCCCTGACTAGGTATTTGTTCACACGGTAGAAGAACTAATAGATTTTTCCCTCACAGAGATCAAACAACCCCTTAATTTGATACCCGAAACACCAGCTGGTAATTACTCTGAACCTGATGATTTTGAATCTGAAGAGGAAATACCTAACTCAGATCGCTCAGGTTTTGAATCAAAATACATGGAAGATAATAATGATAACAATGGAGAAAGGGGAGATCAAACTCAAGATAACCAACCATGGTTGTTAAGATATGTTATGGAAATCCCAGGATGGGTGCATAACCTACCCAAACATTCAAAAAAATTACTTCCTAAATTTGACCCCAAAACCTTCGGATTTCCTAAAGACCATATTAAGAAGTTCATATTAGCAATAAGATTGATGAATGTGCAACACAAAAATGTAGTGTGCATAATTTTTCCTTATACCTTTGAAAGATCAGCTTTGACTTGGCATTTCAACATTCCAGTTGATTCCATAACTAGATGGACAAAATTTCAAAAGGATTTCTTAGACAAATTTTCCGAAGAAACTACCACGAGAGATTTAATAGCTGAACTTTTCACTGCCACTATGAGTCCAAAAGAAAATGTTAGAGATTTCAACCAAAGGTTCACCACCATTTTGAACAATTTCCAACATGAAGCTAAACCTACTCATAAGTTTCAAATCGAAGTATATGCTAATGCTCTCCCAGCTTCTATTTCCATGTTCGTAAAATGGGATACCAAACATACTAAGTCGAAAATTTTGACGAAGCTAAAACGATAGAATTTCAAATGAAATGGTGCAAAGAAGACCAAATCTCATTAATTAAAAAGTAAACCCAAACTCTACCTAAGAGAGGATTTTTTTTAACAAGACCCTTGGGAAAACAAACAGAACAAGGTCTTGATAAAGGAGGGGATCTATAAATCCTTCAACAGATGGTCAGAAAACTCTCCAATGAGATAGTAGATATGAGAAGGAGTGCTGGGGAGGAAAACCAAAATCAAAGACCATATAAACCCTTTTTAAAAATAAATCTTCCCTTCAAAGCTATAGAACCTCCCCCAGCTAACCTAATTGTCAACTTAGGGAATGTAGCATCTGAATCTTTCTCCACATATCACCAGGAAAATCATTCAGAAAGGGACTTCCCTCAATGGTTTCATGCTATGAGTTTAATGGCTAATCATTTCCTGTATGAATTCTCTCTAACTAAACAACCTACTATCTTGGCAATAAATGCCATCGATCAAGAAATTCAAGAGCCACCTAAAGAAACATCCATGTTGTTATGGGATTCTGACCACTTGATACCTTTCAACGACGTCTCTCAAGTGCAGGGACCTCTCATTGAATTTATAGCTTTACAGACGCGAGGTAGAAGTCAACCTGTCCAAAGTAATCCCACCACTACTCAGTCATCAAAAGGGAAACACGCTACCAATCATCCCAAACCTATATTTTCTCCCCAAAGAAACCCCACAAGAATACACACACCGGAAGCTCCTAAACTAGAATATAATGTGGTAGAATACGTGAAGAAGATGAAGGCTAATGTGTCTATCATGGACATGTGTAGAATTCCTCAACAAAAGGATTTTCTGTTATAGGCCTTAAAATCAATAGACACCCCTATCACAATCATTGATCAAAGTAAGGTCCCATATCCCACAAATTTAAAAAATAGCCAAATGTGAATGCTTGCTCTTTGGCCAAAAAAGGAAGGTATTTTGTTCCTCCTTTCCTCTTGACGTTTGAAGTTTTTAACATAAATCCACATAATTTTCTAGTTGATTCAGGGGCATCTTCAAATGTCGTAACATTGTCAATCTGCAAGAAATTGAATGCAACCCCACTCAAAAGTGATAAGCACGTCATACAACTGGATAAGACTCGGGTAAATGTCATTGGGGAACTTAAATATGCCATGATCAGAATGACTACACACCCCAAATTTGTTCAAGAAATTGACATAATCATAGTAGACATCCTGGAGGCCTATGGACTACTACTTAGTCGAGACTGGTTTGAGAAATTAAACGGATACTTTAGTGCCTACTGGGCTCATCTTTGGTTTCCATTAAAAGGAAATACAAACATGATAAGGATAGACATAAATATATCTCAAACACACCGTCACTAAGTTAGAGACTCCAAATGAACCCTCGTCGACAGAGTTCCCTATTTTAGGAAACTACTCTTGTGATTTTGATTTCAGTAATTTTTCCCCTCACTTGTCTGACATACCTCCCACTCAAAAATCAGAAATGAAATTTCAGGTAGACTTATTAGCAGCCACAGAAGAAAGCATCCTCTATCAGGATTCTCCGACATAAGTAATAGATGAAGAGGACNAAATTTGAACGTTGTACTTTGATGGTTCTAAATTGCAAGAAGGGTCAAGAGAAGGATGTATCCTCATTGATCCAAAGGGGAAACAAAAATTCTTATCCCACAGATTATAATTTGAATGCACTAATAACACCATTGAATATGAAGCTCTAGTCTAGGGACTAAAGAAATCCATCGACCTAAACATCAAGGAAGTGAAAGTTTTTGGAGACTCTGAAATTATCATTAGGCAAGTGAAGAATACTATTAGTAGTAAATTTGGGTCATTTTGGAACGGCTCTTTCGACACTCTTGTGACATTATGTCGTGGATATTGTGAATGTAACGTCCCCGACCACCCATGGTCGCGCCACGCTACACGAGGGAACACTTTCGTTCTCTTACTGCGGAACATACTGTAACATATCCAATATTCAACTATCTAAAGTCAATGCACAATATTAACGTTCTATATTTATTTTTCACAAACAAGATTGGGGCACCCCAAGGTGACACACTTGGGTGTATATACCCCTTCTTTAGAAGTTCTTCACGCTACATTTTCAACTCCTTAAATTCCGGTGTACTCATTCTGTAAGGAGTCTTTGAAACTGAAGCTGCTCCAGGCATTAGATTTATAGAAAAATCAATGTCTCTTTTTGGGGGTATTCCTAGTACTTCCTTGAACACATCTTCAAATTCTTTCAGGACTGCATAATCTTCCAAATTCATAACCTTATCTTTAGGTGTCCCTTCCATATGAGTTGCAAATATTTGACACCCTTTTCTATAACATTTATTCAGCTCCAATGCTGAAATTTCTCTAAGGGTTACTGTCATGGGAATTCCCTGCACTTTACTTAGTTTCCCTTCCCCATACAATCAAGTAAATGCTTTGTTATGATAGTCCAGGAGAGCATTATGTTGGTCCAACCAATCCATCCCAATTAGACAGTCATAGGAACCTAAAGGCAATATGTTCAAATATGCCTTGGTGTTCATTCCATTCATGTCCATGAGGCATGACTTAACCATCTCATTAACTTTTCTTCTAGCTACTGTAGCCAGCTACACCAACCAAGATTTCCCATGCTTGCTTCTTGGCAAATGAAAACTTTCCACCATCTTAGGGTCTATGTAACTATGACTAGTTCCTAGAACAATTAAAATAGCAATGGTTTGGTTGTTGATCACACCTTCCACTTCAATCATGTGGGACTGATACTCTGCTTTCTTGTTGTCCAGGGCTGCATAGATCCTTGGCACATTTCTTCCCATGTCCTCCACTGTTTCAACTTGTTGTATATTGTGAACAACACTTCCTTTTTCACTTCTGTGAGGACAATCTCTGAACCTATGATCCCCATTACAACCCCAACATTGAATAGGTGGTTGCCTTGGCCTTTGACTCCCTATATCAATCGTTCTGGGTTCTTTTGGTGTTTTCTGTCCCCGTGGATTATTTCTAAAGAATGGTGTCTTAGCTCCCTTCTTCCTCTGATCCATCTTGAATTTCTTTTTGTCTTCCCAAGCCTTTTGGAAAGTTGGCCTTGCTTTCTGCTGATGATATAGGCATTTATCTTGCCTTATGGTCTCTTCCAATGTCTTGGGTTCAACATACTGTATTTTGTCACTAATGAATGATGGCAATCCACTCAAATACCTTTGAATTTTGACTGTCTCATCCTTGATGAAAGAGACATACTTCAGCAGTTCTAGAAACCTTCTCTCATATTCATCTATGGTCATACTTCCAAGCTTGAGTTCAAAGAACTCTTTCATTTTCTTGTCATAGTATCTCTTAGTCAAGTATTTCTTCTCAAAATACTTCTTGAATTCCCTCCAAGTAACACTTTTCTCTTTAATGTGTTGCACCTGCACAAGCTGATCCCACCACATGGATGCCTTTCCCTTGAGTTGATATATAGAAATTCTACCTTCTGCATGAGAAGAATAATTATCCAATTGAAAATACTTTATCATGCCCAACAACCATGTTTATGCATCTTCATCCTTCTTGTGCTCACTATCAAATGTAGGAGTTTTGATTTTGTTTATTTCTCCTCGTAGCTCATCCACTCCAGACCTCTTATGCCTTCTGACAGGGGATGGACTTGAGCTGCTGACTTCTCTTTTATTGGAATGCCTTTGGGAGTGATGGTGGTGTCTGCTAACACTTCTTGCTTTTCTTTTCTCATCTGAAGGCTTATGACTTCCAGATTTGCTTGAGCCACTCTTCTTATCCAATTTCTCTTCTATTATGTTCAAGCCCTCCAATAACTTCATGTTGAAGTCATCCTGCTGCTCCTTGGCTCTCATAAGCTTTTCATTATCAGCCTTATGGCTTTGGACATCCTTCTGCAAATTTTAATGGTCTCTGCCATGTTCATGTTTTCATTCCTTTCTTCTCCATGCCCATTGGAGTTTTTTCCTTCAATTCCCAAATGGACATCCATTCCTCTGCTCTCATCTTGTTGATTGTAATTCTCCTATGCTTCTTCCATTCCTATGGACTCTGCACTGATCTAATCTGATCTAGTTGTTGTTAATTATGAAAAATGTGCAGCCATCGAAACTTATCAGGCTAACTAATTCAACAATTCATGAAAAATATGAGCCATTTTGGTTCCATATACATCATAATTATTTCTCCTGATTCCCTGGTGTTATCACCATGAAAATTCTAGATAAGACCCAAGTCTTGAGAACATAGACACGCAGTGCCTTCAAAGATACATATGGGTGAAAGGAAGTTTTCTGAAACCACTTTCGCCAAAGTCTCGATGTCACGTGCTTCAATATGTCAAAACCACTACTCGTGGAATGGAAGACGGCTAGTCAGATCACCTCGTTTCACTCGTTCGATACTTCATAGTCATATGATGTCAAGTGAACACTGCCATATAACGAACTCAAATTCTAATCATTTGAAATGGATTAACCACGCATGGAAACCCAACATATTTGTATGTAAGTCTATCTATGATTCATGATTGGGACTCTATAAATACCAATCCTCAATTATGGAGGCATCACCTTATCCATAGAATGAGTAATATTCAAATTTGCTCGACCTTATGATCTCTATAAAAACATTTTAGTGTCCACAAAATTGAAGTACATGGACAAAGCTACGTCCAGTGAGACTGGTGCTTCTGGCAACAGGGTAGATTTTCCTTTGAGTAAGGAGGAAAGGATAATTGCACAGATAATGGTGACTAATTTTTGCACAGAACCTTCCACCGACTCTACATTGGAAGCCAGGCTAAATCCCGTTATGAAGGATCTGATCATCAACAGAATAGTTGTTAAGAAGAAATGGAGCATGCGACAGAATAAACAAACCATCGCTGCAATGGCTAAAAGTGTTAGAGAGAAGCAACTGGTCTGGTTAGATTCTTTAAAGGAGGAGATCTCTAAGTTGAAATGAGTCCTCAAATAAAAGTACCTTTCAACAATTTTTGGAACAAGGGGTAGTAGAGGTAAGGGCTCCAAAGATGATAGACTTGTTTTTAAATGGTCTCTTTACCATAGGATAACTGCTATCATTCCTTTTTTGTAATTTTGGGATTAATACGATTAGATAAATGCAGAAGTAGATTTTGGACTGTTTATTACAAGATTCTAACTGGTGGTGTTATGAGTATTGTTTTCTTTCATAGTATGATTTTCTTGTAAGATTATATTTCACTTTCATCTGTTTGCATCGAAGGAATATAAAACTCAGAATTCATCTCTGAGATGCTCTCGGCTTAGCAATTTAGGCTATATTTTTTTCTTCTCAAACCAACTCTGAATTCATTTTAAATAATGCTCCGATGTGGTTGTGTGTTTATTTTTCGTCTAATACCATGCAATTTTTCTATTAAACTCAGACTCATCGCCTTCCAAATGACTTTGCACGCACAAACATTCAACCTGTACACCCATATTTATCATTCACAGTAACACCACAAGGTAAATCGGGCTTTCGTGCACCCATATCCACCATGCATTTCTTCTCTGTCGCGCCAATAACTTGAACGCACTACTTTTGCATCATGCACCAATATCCATTGCGCATAGTTTTGGTATTGTGCAGTAATATTCCACATGCATTTCATCCTATGCATTGAACCATGCCAAAGTTCAATATGCCCCATCATGCACAATAATCTGCGTGCACCATTGAATACATTGTCGCGAGACAACTTATACTCATACTATGTGCGCACCAACCAAAATCTTCTGTGTTTTGCAATACTGCACACACCACGTGCACATTATTATGTATGCGCTCACTGCGCAATGCTAAATTTAGCACGCACATCCACACACAATACTTTTTCGTGCGGCGCCATAATTTACAACGCACGCCTACACGCCAACATTTTCCGCATGGTGCCAAAATTTACCGCGCGCACCTGCACACCAACATTTACCACACGGTGCCAAAATTTACCATGTGTGCCTGCACGCCAACATTTTTCCATGGATTGTCTGTGACTTGAAATTTGGTGACTTCGAAATTAATCTTTTGTGAATATTCACTTCAACTGAACCTTTCCGGCCCATCTAGGCTCAGTGTTGGAACTGAAGCTCAGATACCATGTTGAAACATCCCCAACCACCCATGGTCGGGCCACGCTACATGAGGGAACACTTCTATTCTCTCACTATGGAACATACTGTAACATACCCAGTATTCAACTGAGCTATGCCACATAAATTTTCTCTTCAACTGCACAATTATAACATATACATACAACACTCTTGCAGAATCTTTACATATAAATGTAAACAAGCAATTACATTCTTTAATATACGATTTCATACCGAAATAATAGTAAACACAGACATGCAACATATACAGGGAAATACCCATAAACATACAGACAGTTATAATCACACATATGATAAACCGTAACATAAGCACATAAATAACAATGTAGCATGTAAATTTATCACACGATTGGTACTTATCTTAGAAATATTGTCACCAACTACATACAAACTGTCCACGCACCTCCCAGCCTTAGACTACACTTTTCATCACTCTCAACAGTGAGTCACCCCCGAGCTGGGACTAAACTCCACCCAGGGTAAAGCATTTCCTAACTAGGCTAAAGGTGTTAGACAACTGAGAGGGGGGGGTGAATCAGTGGTTTCCATGCTTAAACAATTAAGGTTCTTTTAAACTCTTTGTAGAGACATTGAATGATAATCACAATAATGCAGGGAAATAAACAATGGCACTTTCAACATCATTCACATATATGAGAAACACAGAGACAAATATTTCCCGAGGAAACCCATGCAGGGTAAAAACCTCTTTTTCTTTATATGATAAGTAATGGTTACATTCTTTACAGTATCATACATATGAGCATCAAATCATAATGAGTCTACAACCTCAGCTTTGCAAGCTGCAACTTGCTGAGAGCACCAACTCTCTATTTTCTCTAGCACCAACTAGCAGGAAGCACCAACTCCCTGGTTTCTCTAGCACCAACTAGAAGGAAGCACCAACTCCTTGTGTTCAAGCACCCACTTGAACCTTTGAGGACACAAGTCCTACCTAGCTCCACCCAACCACCCTGAAATATAAATATTTGCTACTGAAACTTATTATAGTGATATGATGTTCAAGAATGGCTTACCAGACTCATCACTGTTCCGCTGCATTTCGTTGCTCTGTCTGCCTCATTGCCTTTCTGTGCACATCACTTGCGCTATCAGTTCTTCCATTTTTTATGCTCTGTGTAACATGTCCATTCACTGCACAGTTCCTCTTCTGTTCTCTTTAGCTGTTGCACTCTCCCCCTTCTTCACACATGAATCACCTTCACCAACAACATTCACAGCAACCGCAACTCTCTTCTCTTCTCTGTACTATGTATTTATAGCTTCTGTGCACCTTGTGCATGCACTATTCACAATCCTCTGCATGCTGACTCCACGTCGTTATGCTCCACCTCTTGAGTGCTCTGTTTGATCATCATTGTGACTCTTCAGCTTCTATGGCGGTTTTCCCATGCGTTCAGCATCACTGGATGTTATGCTGATATTCCTCAGCCTCTCTGGTAGTTGAGACTCTTCGTCTTCTCTCTGACAATCGAGCTCACCTTCTCTGTTTCAGTTACAGCCTCAATCCCATCCAGCTGTCAATCGCCTCCATGAGTCGTCTTCATTCCACTGGCAGATTCCATGTGACTCTTCTTCTCCTCTGGAAATCACACCAAAGTCTCTTCGCATCCTCTGGTAGAAACCATCAATGGTTACTAGCAGTTTCACTGTGTCGTGCAATAGTAGCCCTTCGATCTTGCTCAAATTCACCTACACCATTGGATTAACTCTGAAGGGTATTGTTGTTATTTACCCGTTTCACACTTTTGCAATTCGGAGATTCTACGATGAGACATATTGACTCTCCATGTCACGAGCTCCGAAATTCCGAGGTGGAGCTCATCTGCACTAGGTCCTTCCTCCACGTGACCATACGCAGTGACAACAGGTTGCGCTAAAAGGCACTGCGAACTCATGATCTTCATAGACCCTGATCGATGGTCCATGATCTCGATGAATCAACGGTCCAGATATTTTCGAGATCTCGCATCTCGTTGTTCCTTAGTTGGAGGTTCTCGTCACTCCAAGTCACGATAGGCGAAGCTCCGAGATGGAGCTCAGATCAACGATCCATGTTCTTGGTGATCCAACGGTCCTGATATTTTCGCGATCTCGCATCTCGTTGTTCCTTAGATGGAGGTTCTTGTCACTCCAAGTCGTGATAGGCGAAGCTCTGAGATGGAGCTCAGATCAACGGTCCAGAATCTTGGTGTATTGACAGTCCAAATCTCTTCATGAATTCACATCTCGCAGTTCCTGTTATGAAGGGTCTCATCACTCCAAGTCACAATAGCCGAGACTCCGAGATGGAGTCGGATCAACGGTCAAGATCAAACCTTGATCTGACAGCTAAGATCAAACCTCGATCCGATGGCTAAGATCAAACCCCGTTCCTTTGACTTTCCAGTCAGTGACATGACGATCTTTCGCCACGTGTCCTCTTGATCCAACGGACCACAACTGTCATATCTGCCTTGCAGCTTCACCATATCTAACAGCTATTGGTCCTTCGTACTTCCCCCAGATCCTACGGCCCATATCTTCTCGCAATTTTGCCACTTCGCCGTGTGAGTTCTCGACACCTTCAAGTCTCGATCGATGAAACTCCGACAAGGAGTTAAATCAATGGTCCAAATTCATTCTCGATTCAATGGCTAGAATTGAATCGCGATATCACATATCGTGAAATCAGGGTTCCTGATGTCAAAATTCTTTGACATCTCCAACTCTCGATCCTCAAAACTCCAACATGGACAGGGATCAATGGTCCAGATTCAACCTCGATCTGACGGCTCAGATTAAGTCACGATTTCGCATATCGCGATTACGCCCGCTTCTCCTTGTTCTTTAAACACTGTGCAGGTTTTCCTCGATCCAACGGTGGTCGGATCCTGCGCTCAGATCTAACACCTGAGATCTATCCTTCTCTTCAACACGTGCTCTTCTTGTCTTTATTCAGATCTGATAGTCCTCATGACGTCGGGAATTTTGGATGGGATCCAATGATCAACAACGCTTCTCCTCCAAGCTTACATTGTTCCTATTTGTCCATCGATGCACACTCTGATCCTGCCATCTTCATTGTTGTACTTGCCATCAATGACAAGCATATGCTACCTGTTAAAAATTTGCCAAGAATCTCCCCCTTTGGCATTGATGGCAACTAAGGCACCGTGCCCGAATTATTTTCTCCCCCTTTGACATCAATGTCAAATAAGAGACATGCTCCCCCTTAGCTATTGCAGTAATTTTAGGAGGCATTATATTTCCAAACAATACAAAACTCCCCCTAACAATATGGACTTTTTAGGTGTGAAACGAAATGACACCCAACTTCTGTCTGAGATATTCAAACGGTGTCTTGGCTAGGGGCTTAGTAAATATGTCTGCAACTTGTTCTGTAGTGGGAATGTAATGGACCTGAACAATCTGATTAGTGACCTGCTCTCTCAGAAAATGATATTCTATGGGAATATGTTTTGTCTTGGAGTGGAGGACAGGATTTTTAGACACACTGATGGCACTAGTGTTATCACAATGAATTGGGATCGGTGCAGTGTATTTTACCTCTAAGTCTGCAAGTGTCTGAATCATCCATACTACTTGTGTGCAACAGGTAGCAGCAGCAATGTACTTTTCCTCTGTGGTTGATAAAGAAATGGAACCTTGCTTTTTACTAAGCCAGGCTACTAAGGAGTTACCCAGGAAGAATGCTCCTCCACTGGTGCTTTTTCTCTCATCAACACAATTTGCCCAATCTGCATCTGAATAAGCAGTGAATTGAAGAATTTGATTTCTGGGATACCACAAACCATAAGTCATTGTTTCTTTTAAGTACCTGAATATCCTTTTGACAGCTTGCAAATGACTCTATTTAGGTGCAGCCTGATATCTTCCTACCATTCCTACAGCATGCATTATGTCTAGGAGAAATGCTATGATGTACAACAGGCTTCCTATCATTGATCGATATGAGCTTTGATCAACATCACGTGAATCATCATCCTTGCTTAATTTACATCCAGTGACCATAGGTGTACCCACAGGTTTAGAATCTTCCATTTGAAACCTTTTCAACATTTCTCTTAAATATTTTCCTTGAGAAATGAAGATCCCTTCGGGCCTCTCAGTAATTTGCAGACCAAGGAAAAATGACAGTTCCCCTATCATAGACATTTCAAATTCAGACTCCATGGAAGAAGCAAACCATTGTACCAGTGAATCCTTATTGCATCCAATGATGATGTCATCTACATAGACCAGTACGATGAGCAAATCATTATCCTCTATCTTAATATATATATTGTTGTTAGTTGTTCCTCTCTTGAACCCTTTGTCTTTGAGATATGTATCCAGTCTGTGATACTAGGCTCGAGGGGCTTGTTTTAAACCATATAAAGCTTTCTTCAACTTGCATACTAAGTCAGGGTTATCAGACAATTTGAAACCCTCTGGTTGTTCCATATAGACTTCTTCACTTAAATATCCATTGAGAAAGGCTGACTTGACATCCATTTAGTAGACTTTAAACCTTTTATGACAAGCATAGGCAAGAAACATTCTGATAGCTTCTAATCTTACTACGGGCGCAAATGTTTCATCAAAATCCAGTCCTTCTATCTGAGCATAGACTTTACAGACTAACCTCACTTTGTTCCTGATAACTTGTCCTTGCTCATTCAACTTATTCTTAAAGATCCATTTAGAGCCAATGACGTTTTTACCTTTGGGTCTTTGAACCATCTCCCATGTATTGTTTTTCTCAATCTGATCAAGTTCTTCATTCATTGCTTTAATCCAGTGATCATCTGTGCTGG
>ML784773.1:276632-291967 GCA_009831015.1 Picea engelmannii | reverse complement strand
ACTCTCAGAAAGTATTTTCCAAAAGTTTCATCTTCCTTCATCTTCAGTTGTTCAAACTGTATTCTGTAGGTTTGAAGCTTTGCATCCTTTACCTTCTCATTACCCTCATAAATTTTAATGAGTTTGTCCCACATTTCTTTGGCCGTTCCTTGGTGCATAGATTTTACAAATTTTTCTTCTGCAAGCCCACTCAAGATAGCATTCATAGCCTTAGCGTTGAAGCTAAATTCTAGTTTGTCATCCTTATTAGCTAGCACAACTGGCTTTACATAACCAGTCTCTACCACATCCCAGACATCTACACCTAAAGCCATTATGTAGGTTCTCATTCTAACTGTCCAGAAGGAAAAGTTTGTCCCATTGAACAGAGGGGCCTTATTGGTTGAATTTCCTTCATGGATTGACATGTTTAAGCTCTAGGATCTACCCTTAGATAAAAGGGGTCGGCTCTGATACCAATTGTTAGACAACTGAGAGGGGGGGGTGAATCAGTTGTTTCCATGCTTAAACAATTAAGGTTATTTTAAACTCTTTGTAGAGACAATGAATGATAATCACAATAATGCAGGGAAATAAACAATGGCACTTTCAGCATCATTCACATATATGAGAAACACAGAGACAAATATTTCTCGAGGAAACCCATGCAGGGTAAAAACCTCTTTTTATTTATATGATAAGTAATGGTTACATTCTTTACAGTATCATACATATGAGCACCAACTCATAATGAGGCTACAACCTCAACTTTGCAAGATGCAACTTGCTGAGAGCACCAACTCTCTGTTTTCTCTAGCACCAACTAGAAGGAAGCACCAACTCCCTGGTTTTTCTAGCACCAACTAGAAGGAAGCACCAACTCCCTGTGTTCAAGCACCCACTTGAACCTTTGAGGACACAAGTACTCCCTAGCTCCACCCAACCACCCTGAAATATAAATACTTGCTACTGAAACTTATTACAGTGATATGATGTTCAACAATGGCTTACCAAACTCATCACTATTCTGCTGCATTTCGTTGCTCTATCTACCTCATTGCCTTTCTTCACACATCACTTGCACTGTCAGTTATTCCGCTTTTTATGCTCTGTGCGCCATGTCCATTCACTGCACAGTTCCTCTTCTGTTCTCTTCAGCTGCTACACTCTCCCCCTTCTTCACACATGAATCACCTTCACCAACAACATTCACAGCAACTGCAACTCCCTTCTCTTCTCTGTACTGTGTATTTATAGCTTCTGTGCACCTTGTGCATGCACTGTTCTCAATCCTCTGCATGCTGGCTCTGTGCCATTATGCTCCACCTCTCGAGTGCTCTGTCTGATCATCATCGTGACTCTTCAGCTTCTCTGGCAGTTTTCCCACGCGTTCAACATCACTAGATGTTATGCTGAGATTCCTCAGCCTCTCTGGCAGTTGAGACTCTTCGTCTTCTCTGTGATAGTCGAGCTCACCTTCTCTGTTTTAGTTACAACCTCAATCCCATCCAGCTGTCAATCGCCTCCATGAGTCGTCTTCATTCCACTGGCAGATTCCATGTGACTCTTCTGCTCCTCTGGAAATCACACTGAAGTCTCTTCGCATCCTCTCGTAGAAACCATCAATGGTTACTAGCAGTTTCACTGTGTCATGCAACAGTAGCCCTCTGATCTTGTTCAAATTCACCTACACCATTGGATTAACTCTGAAGGGTATTGTTGTTATTTACCCATTTCGCACTTTCGCAATTCGGAGATTCTACAATGAGACATCTTGACTCTCCATGTCACGAGCTCTGAAATTCCGAGGCGGAGCTCATCTGCACTAGGTCCTTCCTCCACGTGACCATACGCGGTGACAACAGGTTGCGCTAAAAGGCACTGCGAACTCATGATCTTCATAGACCCTGATCGACGGTCCATGATCTCGATGAATCAACGGTCCATATCTTTTCGAGATCTCACATCTCGTTGTTCCTTATTTGGAGGTTCTCGTCACTTAAAGTCATGATAGGTGAAGCTCTGAGATGGTGCTCAGATCAATGATCCATGTTCTTGGTGATCTGACGGTCCTGATATTTTCGCGATCTCGCATCTCGTTGTTCCTTAGATGGAGGTTCTCGTCACTCCAAGTCGCGATAGGCAAAGCTCTGAGATGGAGCTCAGATCAACGGTCCATAATCTTGGTGTATTGATGGTCTAGATCTCTTCGTGAATTCACATCTCGTAGTTCCTGTGATGAAGGGTCTCATCACTCCAAGTCACGATAGCCGAGACTCCGAGATGGAGTCGGATCAATGGTCAAGATCAAACCTTGATCTGACGGCTAAGATCAAACCTCGATCTGATGGCTAAGATCAAACCCCGTTCCTTTGACTTTCCAGTCAGCGACATGACGATCTTTTGCCATGTGTCCTCTTGATCCAACAGACCACGACTATCATATCTTCCTTGCAGCTTCACCATATCTAACGGCTATTGGTCCTTCGTACTTCCCCCAGATCCTACGGCCCAGATCTTCTCGCGATTTCGCCACTTCGCCATGTGAGTTCTCGACACCTTCAAGTCCCGATCTATGAAACTCCGACAAGGAGTTAAATCAACGGTCCAGATTCATTCTCGATTCAATGGCTACAATTGAATCGCGATATCGCATATCGCAAAATCGGGGTTCCTGATGTCAAAATTATTTGACATCTCCAACTCTCGATCCTCGAAACTCCGACATGGACAGGGATCAATGGTCCATATTCAACCTTGATCTGACGGCTCAGATTAAGTCGTGATTTCGCATATTGTGATTATGCCCACTTCTCCTTGTTCTTTAAACACCATGCAGGTTTTCCTCGATCCAACGATGGTCGGATCCTGCGCTCAGATCTAACGCCTGAGATCTATCCTTCTCCTTAGCACACACTCTTCTTGTCTTTATTCAGATCTGACAGTCCTCATGCCGTCGGGAATTTTGGATGGGATCCAATGATCAGTGACGCTTCTCCTCCAAGCTTACATTGTTCCTGTTTATCCATCGATGCACACTTTCATCCTGCCATCTTCACTGTTGTACTTGCCATCAATGACAAGCATACACTACCTGTTAAACATTTGCCAACAAAAGGCTCATAGACAAGAGGAAAGACTCTGTCTTAGGTGATCACTCAACTAATATCCTACAACCTCTCATTCCCCACATGCCTGTCCCACCCAAGGAAGTGTGCCCCTTCTCTTCTCAACAGTCCCTCAGCTACCCCACTTTCCTTCCAGGGCTTCAACAACAGGCCGGATAGGAAGTCTCGGAGCACCATAGCTACAGTTTAGCGCCTTCAGGAAATCAATCCCCAATAGTTCTCTCACTCAGAGAATATCTCATGGTGGATGGGGATGTTACAACATGGTATCTGAGCCTGTTTTGATAACCATTTCCTATTGGTGTACTTGGTTAGCTTGGGAGTGGGATTGAAGAAGTGAGTTGTCAGGCCCATGGGAAATTGAAGAGGTGGGTTGCCAGGCCTGTGAGAAATTCTATGAGTGAAATAATTTCTAGGGATTGATTTCCTGAAGGTGCTAAACTGCAGCTACGGTGCTCTGAGACTTCCTATCCGGCATGTTTCTGAAGCCCTGGAAGGGAAGTGGGGAAATCAAGGGACTGTTGAGCAGAGAAGGGGCACACTTGCTTGGGTGGGATAGGAATCTGGTGAATGATAGGTTGTAGGTTGTTAGTTCAGTGAGCACCTAATACAGAGTCTTTCCTGTTGTCTATGAGCCTTTATCTTGGTTAGGAAACCCTTTACCCTGGGTGGAGTTTAGTCCCAGCTCGGGAGTGACTCACTGTTGAGAGTGATGAATAGTGTAGTATAAGGCTAGGAGATTCGTGGATGGTCTATACGTAGTTGGTGACAATATTTCTAAGATAAGTACCAATCGTGTGATAAATTTACATGTTGCATTGTTATTTACGTGCTTACGTCACAGTTTATCATATGTGTGATTATAATTGTCTGTATGCTTATGGGTATTTCCCTGTATATGTTGCATGTCTGTGTTTACTATTATTTCGGTATGAAATCGTATATTACAGAATGTAATTTTTTGTTTACATTTATATGTAAAGCTTCCGCAAGAGTGTTGTATGTATATGTTATAATTGCATCCAGCTGAAGAGAAAATTTATGTGGCATATCTCAGTTGAATACTGGGTATGTTACAGTATGTTTCGCAGTGAGAGAACGAAAGTTTTCCCTCATGTAGCATCTCCCAGCCATGGGTGGTCAGGGATGTTACAGCAACAAATGTTAGGTCTCCCAAACGTCACGTCACATGCCATGGAAAGTGTGACGAACCTGGAAAAAAATCACAAGAGCGGAAAAATAAGGAAGTTATCGCATGAGCGACAAAGAATGGATACTGTCGCACAAGCGAAAAATAAGGGATATCATCACAAGAGCGAAAAGGTAGGGAAATCGTTGCAAGTGCGACAAGGAAGGGAAATCGTCGCAAGAGCTACTAGAAATGGAAATCGTCACAAGAGAGACAAGGTAGTGAGATCATCGCAAAAGCGACAAGGTAGGGACGTAGTCGCAAGAGAGACAAGGTAGGGAGATCGTTGCAAGAGAGACAAGGTAGGGATATCATCGTACGAGGGACAATTTAGGGAGATTTTCACAAGAGAGATAAGGTGAAGAATCGTCGCAAGAGCTACCAGAAATGGAAATTATCGCAAGAGAGACAAGGTAGGGAGATCGTCGCAAGAGAGAAAAGGTAGGGACGTAGTCGCAAGAGAGACAAGGTAGAGAGATCGTTGCAAGAACAACAATGTAGGGAGATCGTCGTACGAGCGACAAGTTAGGGAGATCGTCACAAGAGCTACAAGGTCAAGAATCTTATGATGAATCAGCTATCGAAGGCATCATCACAAGAGAGACAACTATAAGGATTCTTGTTAAGGAATAGCTATACTATAGACGAAGATTTTTTGTCGATATTATAGTTATTTCGTCGTAAGAATCCTTACATTCGTCACTCTTGTGACGACATACATTTATTTAAAATAAAAATAAAAATGTATGCCCTTGTTCACAGTATGTTGATCATTCTTTTATTGTTTGAACGATATTTCAAGATATCTTATTATATGTTTATGATATATGTTTCATGAATGTGAAAATCACTTACTGCATACAATTATAGCCAAAAGTGTACAGTCTCTAAAAAGGATTTTTGAGAAAAAACAATTGCCAAACATCTATAAAATTCATTAATAAAAAATCACTAATAAAACACAAGTCTAATAATAATAAATTGTGGTAAATGTAGTCAATTAAATAATCGTTGAAAATCTTATTTCAAACTTCCAACAATAGAACCCTAATGACATTGAGGAAAATGTTGAACTTTGGATTTAAAACAAAACAAATGAAATGAGAAACACCAAACATCTTATTTCAAACTTCCAACAATAGAACCCTAAGGAAATTGTTGGACTTTGGCTTTAAAACCAAAACAAATTAAATAAGAAAACCAAACATCTTATTTCAAACTTCCAACAATATAACCCTAACTACATTGAGGAAAATGTTGGATCCTGGATTTAAAACCAAAATAAATGAAATGAGAAACACCAATGTCATCAGAATAAAATCTAGACAAATTTCTCTAGTAATAAAACCTAGGAGATTTTTCAAGGAAAAAAAATCCTTAACACGAACACATAACTTTGCACAAAGCACTGAGCCTAATATAGGAAATTGATAAACCCTAGAACCCCTACATTCTAAAAAACATGCAATATCCAATGACATTTGTTGGCAGGAAAACCTATAATGAAAACATTTGTTGGTAAATAGAAACCTTGCATCTTCAATGACATTTGTATTTTGTTTTTTTTTCTCAACCCAAAAGCTAACTAAGATTTTAAAAAGGAGAAAACCAAATTTGGATCATGTTCAAAAGGATACTTGAAAATGAAATATCATGTCAAAATCCATAACCGTCACCTTTCAAACCTAGGATCCCCTTTTACTAGAAACCCAAATCCATAACCATCACCTTTCAATTCTACTCACAAACCCTTGGGGAAGGAAAAGGGTTTAACTTCTTATTTCCACCTCTATCAATTAAACCAATGAATAACTTGTTACCAGAGGAAATAGAGATAGGCATTCTTACATTCTTCTCAAATAAATTTTATGATGTGGAATGAACAAAGGAAACGATGATGGAATGTGAGAATCCATCAAGACAAATGAACATTGTTTGAAATCTGCCTATGACCATGAAGGGTGCAAGTCGTCCTCTTGTGATATTTGTATGCCACAAATCAAGTCTTAAATCACTCTGGAAGTGGCATTGATATGACCTACAAGGCCAAAATGAGTTGATGTTAAGAGAGAAATAAACGCCACAGTGAGTGCATACACTCCCTCGATGACCATGTGGAAGATAGCACATTGGCATTTAGTCTGCAATTTGGATGACCACCCTTATGTGGCCATCACGTGGTGAACCCTAGTTGAACCCTAAACTAGATTGAACTCGTTAACACTTTTTTTCACATTGGCATTCACTATAAGGACCATGTGGAATATAACACATTGGCATTCAGTTTTCAAGTTGGATAACCACCCTTATGTCACCATCACATGGAGGACCCTAGTTGAAACCTAAACGAGCGTGAACTCTCACTTTTTTTAACATATTGGCATCTGAGGACCATGTGGAATATAAAACTTTAGAATTCAGTCTACAAGTTAGATAACCACCCTTATGTCTCCATCACATGGAGAATCTTAGTTGAACCCTAAACGAGCGTGAACCCACTTTTTTTAACACATTGTGATGGCAAACCCTAGTTGAACCCTAAAAGAGAGTGAACTCTCACTTTTTTTACACATTGGCATTCAATCTGAGGATCAAACTTTTTTTTTTTACCATCAAGTCGTGAACCCTATTTGAACTGTGAAATCTCTCTTCATTTCAAGAGGCAATCAACCCTAGGCAAAGCATGAACTCTCTCTTCATGTCAACAAGTGACCCTAGTCAAACCAACATCTGAACCAAAATATATAAAAAGAATAAATCACTTGAACTAAAATATAAAAAGAATAAATCATTTGAACCAAAATACAAAAAGAATAAATCAATATACACATGCATATATAGAGGAATCTTGGTAAGGGTTGATATGACGACATATATTTATTTACAAAAAATAAATAAAAAAATTGATGCCCTTATTCATAGTATTTCTATCACTTTGAAATATTCCTATGTCAACACAAGAGTTTGAATGTGGTAATGTTGGTGTCTCATTATTAATAAAAAAAATTAAAATTTGTATATTATTAGTACAACATAATATAAACTAGGGAAACTACTGAATAAAAAAAAATATAAAGGAAAAGTCTTTATATGGTAGAGACCCACTTTCACTCAAATGAGTTCATCATGTCTCCTAATTTAGAAGCCACCATCACCATTACAACTACCACTAATTCATATTTGATGGGGTGCCACATAGCAACGGGAGGCCATGTAGCCTGCCCCAGACCCAAGCCATTACTATAGAAGATCGACAACCTTCACCTCATTCTTGAATAAAGGGAGCCATTACTGCCTGTTGAGAAGGGGAGGATAGATCCCTCGCATGATAAATATGGCGGCCACAAGGTCTAATTGAAGTGGGGGGATTGGTACAGTGGTCATGTTAGGATTTGGCTTATCACTCCCACTTGGACGAGGTTTGCTCCATTTCTCCCTTGCACTCCATCACCCTGGCCGCTCTAAGAAAGAGACTTGTATCTAGTGGACTCTTACTGAGATTGCCTAGCGAATTATCAGTCTTCCTAGATTTTCCATGCCAAGGGAAAGAGTCAAGTCAAGGCATGGGCCATCTTGGTATATTCTAGCTACCCGACAGAGGAGCATTCCTTGTCCATTGCTCGGACTTAGTGACGAGAGAAACCAGGAACACCGCCAATGATATACACTGAGGAGGAGATTCTTGAGGAACCCATCCAGGTTCCTCTAGAATCCCTCCTCTTCATAGTGTTAGATGATTGGCATCCCCCTAGCCATAATCCATCAAGCACAAGAGCCTCATCCTCCATGGAAGGGGCCACATGTATAATTGAGGAGGAATTCCTAGAGGAATTCCTCCATCTCAAATCTGCAGCCTCAATTCAGAACACGGAAAATAAAGTCGGGATAGTGGCGGAGGAGGTCAAGAAGGTGAAGGCTATGGACACCTTGGGCGCAAAGGTAGAGGTCCACCTAGTCTTGGAACCTCCACCACTTACGAATCACCCTAGTTTATGCCATACTCCACCACCTTTCTTCCATCTGGAGCATCTCGATCTCGTCTTCAAGATAAGAAACCAGATGGCTGACCAGATACATCGGGACACCCTCATGCACCAGGAGATTGACATGCTCTATGATTCCTTCTTGAATGAACCTACAACTCAGCATTTCCCAACCTGTGCGAGGCATTTTGTGCTCCATCCCAGGGATGACCCCTTCAACAACGCTTCGAATGACATGCCCCCAGGTGATAATGTGTAATTTATTTGTTATGGTCACCTCACACACTCATAACTTAGCTCTCTGTACTGCGATGATGCAGCTTTACAATTATGTCATCTTTTTTCAGTTCATAGTTTTTCTTAGATGCATAGAATAGTTCAGTGAGAACTCAATCTGCCACTTGCTCTAGTTTGCATTTGGTAGGGCAGATGGAAAATATCCATTTTGACTAATGACATCACAGTCTACCACCTGTTCCGGTTTCCACTAATTTGGTGAAACAGGTGGCAGACTGTTGACATGTGGCATTTATTTACTCTAAAATCTTAGTAATAAGAAACTTCCTTTTTTGTTTACCAAAAAAAAACTACCACTAATGAAAAAACTTTCATGTTGATCTTGACAAGTGATTTTATGGCCATGGAGATTCAAAAATAACAAATAGGACTAATGACACTTTATAATTGGTTCATAGTGAAATTCTTTAAAACATAATTAATATAAAAATAATGAAACCACTAAACAACAATTATCATTTTTCACGTGCATACATCACACAAAGAAATTTTACACATTAAAAACAAATTACAAAACTTGCAGACATTATACACCAAATTCTTGCAAATATATCCAATAAACTGATTACACAGAATTTCTAAAATCTATAGTTGTGATAATACGTTGTATACACAAAATTATTGCATTGTACTAAATAGAGTGATTACACACAATTTATAAAATCTACAGTTGTGATAATGAACTATGTTTATGATTGTTTCTCGTAACCAAATCTCCATTTTTTTGTTGAAATAAATAGGGTAGTTGGATACAATACACCCATTGACTCATCACTAGTGCATAATCCAATTTGATGTTATAATCCTTACAATAAGTCTTTAATCCAATTTTCCCCTTTAACGGTTAAAAATTTGGAAGGTTGCTAGAAATTCTAGGTTGGTTTTTCATAGTAGGAAGAATGGGGAATCACCAATAATTTTTTAGATAAAGGTTCCATTAGAGTATAGCGAAAATAATTCCTAGGACAATTTGCAAATTGATGCTTATGAAGGAAGTGCAATAATACCATTAACAATTACCTGGGAAGATTATCCCCTTGTACCATTCAATGGAAAGCTAATAACCATTATTGGCCCCTTGGCCCCTTGTGCAACCAATGGTTATAATCTAGTTAGAAAATTATACTTGATATGGATGCATTCCATATATTATGTGGGATTTTGAGTACTACACTAAACATTTTTGCATTAGAACAAAATCCACTGGCCTTTAAATAAACATTAATGCTTGATTATTTTTCATTTCTATATCTATCCATTGTTGGATTTTGCAAACATGTGCTGCAATGGTTTGAATAAATGGTAGGCAAAGCTTGTTGTCACTTGTGGAATTGTTGTTCCACTTATTTGTCTTGCGGTTTCCACTAAGAGTTTCACTTTATAAGACACCATATGGGTGTTGAACAACATGGCTATGAATATTTGACATTCTTACTAAAGATCATGCTAAGGTGATGAAGCCAACAATAATAACTCTCGAAAATTCAATCCAAGTGAGACATTAGATTCCTCATGAACAATAGATATTATATCCAAATAATCACCAAGAACATCGACAAATTCTAAAGGCCTTCACCTTGATTTACTAAACTAGACTTCTTTTCAAGTCCCCAGTTATAAAAATAAAATAAAAAATGGAGGTCTCTCTCTCTTTCAAGTTATGAAAATCATGTGATACTAGCATGAATTAATCTTTGTAGAGATCAGGGTGCATATTCAAGAATAGGAGTTTTTGTTTTATCTATTAAATTGTGACAATGCTATATAATACCAATGTCTTTCTGTCAAAATGAATTTTTAACTCCTTGGATCAATGATTATTGTTGACATTTGGGTTTATATAGACAGTCTAATATTGGGTAGAATCTTAAAAGAGATGGGTGGTGTAAATCATTTGGTTCACATGCAATTGGAGGAAGAAAAACTGAAGTAGTGAAGAAGGTAGGTGGGAGGAAGCTTACAATGTTTTGGATGGGATGGTCTCCAAGGGCTACAATCCTAATGTTGTAACATTTACTACATTACTGGATGGTCTTTGCAAGAATTAATAAACATTGAGGAGGCCAGTAGGGTTCTTGATAAGGTGGTTAAGCATGAATGTTCTTCGTACTTTGTCACTTAACAACATTATTATTCATGATCTTCATAATGCAAGGAAGTTACTATAATAATTTCAACTTTTTATGAGATATCAAAGAGAATTTGCACTCCTGATATGACCCAACAAACATGTATTTATTTAAATAATAATAATAATAATTGAGATAGTTTGTGCCTCTTCTAAAGGAGACAACTTAAGGAAAGATCATTCAATAGAAGGTTATCTCTCTTACTCTAATATCATCTTTGATGTCTTATGTGGGTGCAATAATTTTATGGATGTGTTGTTGTGCCTTTGTTGAGAATTTCATATGGTTGTTACATATATATCAGATATGTCCTTGACTGATAACACTTGTTGTTTGGTGGTTTTTTTACATCTTCTTTATTGATTTTCAAGTTCTTTTTGTTGCCTAGAGTCCATATCCCAAGCACAAGGCACCAGGTCTTGCTTGGATTCTCATGTTATATCTTAAAATACAAAGAGATTACCATTCTTAAAAGACAAAGAGATACAAGTTTGGAACTCTTGAAACCCACAAACAAACAAGCATGTAAAATTTAAATCCAAACTTGAACAATTCAATCTCTTAAATTCCACATTTACCAATGCCTTCAAATCGCTAGGATGATCTCCATGGAGACAAAAATTGATGTAGAAATTGTATGTCAAGGCCAATAGAACCAATAGAACCAAGGAGTATCGAATCAATATATACCAAGACTAAGAGAAGCTGAAATTATCATTAAGTGTATAATAAAATTACATTCATAGACATATACAAGCCATAGAAATAGCCTTGTGTATATTATCAGATGAAAAAGTACCCACAATGTCAATGCATTATATGCATCATTACATGTTCAGCTATATACTGTACATCTAAATATCTTATAAAATTATTACACATCATCAATTTCTTTTAGTCTTCTTTTGTGTTTTCCAGTTCATAAGTAATTCATCCATCTCCATGTCTTCATTTACTGGGTGTTCTTCAACAACTGATGTTGTTTTAGTCCTTTCACGCCAAGGACATCTAGTCTCGTACCCACGGCATGGAGGTTTTTTTGAAGGGCCATCACCTACAAAAACAAAAAATATTAAATTTATATGGCCAATTTTTAAATATCATTGAAGTAGTTCAATAATATTAAAAAAAATATGCAATGTAATTATTTACCTGGTCCTCTAGTCGTAAGGTGACCTGAAGATTAGGTGAACAAGGAATCCATTAAACTCTGTGATATTCATTATTTAATTTAAAATTCAACTTATATTGAATACCCTATCATCCTTATTCATGCACATAAAATAACAGATCTAACTAGTCATTCACGCATTTTTCTAACATCTAATCATTGACATTAAGTAAATACACAATATTCAATCACATAACACATGGTCTAATGTGGTTCACCCCTTCTAGGCTACGTCCATGAATATTTGGCTTCTCTACTATTTTATTATGGTGTTTCCAAAACTACAGTGCCACACACATTACAATTCTCCTAAGACAGGTCAAGATCTACAATGAGGTGGAATAGATCACACCAGGTTCCTCATATTGTGATCTAACCCTCAATGTCTACTCTATCTCCTCTCCTCATCTCAACAAATTACATAACATATCGGATTTACATTCATTCTATTGTTGAACAACATAGTAACAATAACCAACCAAACAGGAACCATATTCCAACAACCACCCCCCCCCGAGAACCCCGACCTAGACCTCCTAGGTACCTACCTATACATGTTTTTGGCTTACCAGCCATTACATTCTCTTACCAAAACCCTAACCCTATCATGGCTAGGTCTCATTGCATGTGTGCCTCACATGATTTCCTCTTATGTATGCACATATGACTTGCATGTGCTACTTTTCCTACATGCACATCTACCTTACACGTGTTTCCTTTCTTGCATGTGTATCTGCCTTACATGTGCTACTTTTATTACATGTGTGTCTTCCTTACACATGCTACTTTTCCTCAAAAGTGGGCCTACGCCCAACACTCTCCAATTCTAGTTGTAACTAATTTATTTTTAATTGTTTTATTGTTGCAACCACTTAACCCATGACTAACCACTTTGATTGGTCAACTTCTTCTAGGAGCTTCTATAATAATTTGACTGCTTTGACCTTCTAGAGGCTTCTAGACAACTCATGAGGTTTCTCCAACTTCATATGGCCATAATACTCTAATCGTGAGGAGTTATGTGGCATTCCACATATCACCGGAAATGGCATGAAATATACTATCTATATAGAATAGTCTTACCTGTAAATTCAATGATATTCATGCCTTTATTTATTAATCAAACTTGGGTTCCCTAACCAAATTATTGTGCTACCTAACTATTTGCACTTCACAAAGCGTCTTCATGTGAGGGATTTCACCATAAGGGGACCACTTTGGATTTTATCCATTTGGTTATTCCTATCAACCATGATAAGAAAAAAATGAACAAACTTTATATCATACCGTCTATACATTAATCCATGACAATGCATCACTATGATGACACTTTACATCTTTTACATCAATTACATATATGAAAACATAGGCCATCAATCAATACATCAATGATACTATGACAAGACATAAACTTTTGGAAATCAATCATTTGACATCAATGGAAACATAATGAAAAAAAATATTTTCATGACTCCATTAACCCAATCATTAAAGGCACTAATCATCACTTGTTGCATTGGAGATATAAAATTGTTGCTTTGGGAAATGTGATTTTGAAGTTGTTCCTAGTGGAATCAAATCTATGATATAAATGCTTGCTTGGGACACTAGGGCATTTCATTTCTCCAAGTATTTTTTTCTTCTGTTATAAATTTAAAATACATCCATTAGGGATGCAAAAAATCCTAACCAAACTCTTCAATAACTCCTAATTCAATTGTTGAAAATTGCCTAGAATCTGCCCACCTAATCTACTAAGTCCGATGCATCTTTTGGAAAGTTTTGAGCATGTTTCAGTGGTTAAATATCTTGTTGTAATAACAATATTTTTACAACCATAATGATGACAAATATCACTGTAGTTATCTTTTTATGAAAGCCTTTCTTTTTTTGCTAAATTATTGTTCTATCATTGTTGAGCTTAACTAGTTTTTACTAGATTGTCTCGTGCTTATTCAATTGGAATTTTAGCACTTGTATTAAATCCCTTATTATCTCTTCTATGATTATATATATATATATATACATATATATCATTTTTGTAATTAGGGACAACAAGCTTAAATTTCTTGTCCACCTAACATTACTATATGCAAGTGTGGCTTTTCTTATGTCTCGGTCAGGTACAAACACCCTTTGTAGACATCCTACGACTTGGCAACCTTAAACAACCAGAGAAAAGTCATCAAATCCATTTTCCTCTTCCATCACTAACCTTTAGAGGGATACTTTCCTTTTTTCCATTCCATCCATATCAATACCCCCAGGGTCATCAGGATTGCCTCCCTAGAGTGACCTAGTCACCCTCAAAGTGTGGGACCTATATCGAGGTGACATTGGGTATAGTGTACCTTGGTTTTTTCCATTTTGGTGGTTGGGTAGAGATTTTCCAAACCTACAACTTGTGTGATAACACACCCTATTGTTTTATGTTATATCATTGTCAAAATGAATACAACTACTTGATTATGCTAAATCATTTTTTATTGTATCATCAATTAAATCAATGCATTGTTTTGCATTAAATAAATGCAACTAATTTCTCTAAATCAGAGAGAAAAGATAAGATAGTTCCCTTAAAATTTTCTCCAAGAATATCTCACAGAGAACAACTATGATAGTTCACTTAATATTTAATGCTATTGTTTTTTAGCACATAGTTTTCTATTTACTCAATATTGTATTATTCTTTTAGGAGGCACACGTGTCAACTCCAGGTTGAGCATGTATTTCACATTTTATATATCTTAATATTATAATTGCTTTAATGTCCAAATACTAATAGATAAATCACACATAACCAAAAAAAGTATAGACGTCAACTTATAATATCTGTTATGAAATTTGTTTTCACTACGTTATTGCTAAATTCATTTCACTTGATGATTTGTTGTATCTCAGAGTTGAAATCAATATAGAGTTTTCATTTCCTTCGTATAATTTCTTCAATTAATTAATGCACTGAATCATTTTTCATAGTATTATCACTAAAATCAATTCACCCTATTGTTTTATGTTATATCATTGTAAAAATGAATATAACTACTTGATTATGCTAAATCATTTTTTATTGTATCATCAATTAAATCAATGCATTTTTTTGCATTAAATCAATGCAGCGAATTTCTCCAAATTAGAGAGCAAATCTAAGATAGTTCCATTAAAACTTTCTCCAAGAATAGCTCACAAATCAAAACTATGATAGTTCACTTAATATTTAATATTATTGTTTTTCAACGCACAGTTTTTTATTTACTCAATATTATATTATTCTTTTAGGAGGGACTCGTGTCAACTCTAGGTTGAGCATGCTTTTCACTATATATATATATATATATATATATATATATATATATATATATATATATATATATATATATATATATATATATATATATATATATATATATATATATATATATATATATATATATATATATATATATATATATATATATA
>ML784773.1:240469-276582 GCA_009831015.1 Picea engelmannii | reverse complement strand
ATTATAATTGTTTTAATGTGAAAATATTGATATATAAATCACACATAACCAAACAAAGTACATGACTTCAACTTATCATATCTATTTTGAAATTTGTTTTCACTACATAATTTCTAAATTCATTTCACTTGATGAGTTGTTGTATTTCACATTTGAAATCAATGTAGAGTATTAATTTAATTTGTATCATTTCTTCAATTAATTAATTCATTGCTAGGGACCTAACCTCCCTAACCCCTTACGTATGTAGAATAATATATTTCCATGTAATAAAGGTTGATATTAATAAATCCTAGCAATAATGAAGAATAAGTCAAATGTAAGAAGACCTAATAGAATCTTCCTCTAGATTGTTCTTTTGGGTAGATATATTTAGTATAAATAGGAGTAGAGGGTATGAGAAGTTTTGTCTTGAAAATTATTTTAATATAGCGTTGCTCTGCTAGAGGTTGCCCCCTCGAAGAGGCAAGTGAACATTGTTTCCTATCAATAAAGGTATTATTTTGGTATTTTTTGGTTTCATATATTTTGTTGTTCCACTATTAATATCTACAATATTTTTGTTTTCAACTATTATAATAGATCCAGTACCTTACAAGTGGTATCAAATCACTTTACTTGGAAGAAAATTATGAGTTATTTTTTTTAGGGTAGAGATGTATTCAATTGTCCTAAAGATACAAAGATATCTCGTTCGGTGCATAAATCCATGGTCAGGGAAGAATACATCCAAAAACTACAAGTGGTACTTAAGTTCATATTGTTCGCCACCCTTGTAACCCATGTTGCTACCCCTTCGAGTGGTAGTGCATCAGAAAAACATTGTATACGGATCGGCCTAGATATCTTGAGTCCCTCCATAGATAAACCAATCGGCCTCCTGAATTCTATAGTGCCACCGAAAATAATACTCGATAATATACTCTCTAGTACTTGGGTATTCAGGTAGTATGACTAAAGGCATGGGCTAGCCTCCTTAGTTCGTTCCCTAAAATATTGGGTCGAGTAATATTGTTGGAGCCCATATGTATATCAGAGAGCTATAGCACAGGGAAAACCCTTGTCTATGGAAACCTTGAATACCCTAACCCTTGGGTTGAAAACATACATAGAACAAACAAGATCTATTGTCATGCAACTTTACCTCCTTCATTCTAGTTGCGAAATTACTACACATTTTTTTATTAAGAATTTGGGCCTTTCAACACTGTAATATTCTTCAGAACAGAGTAAAACTTTGGAGGAGTTGAAAAAAAAGGAGTATAGTGGTCCCATTGGCATACTTATTTTGGACCTATCCCATTATTTTCCTCTCTTCACCCCGATTCCCATGGTACCTATCATTTTTAATACAATTATTTTTTGGACCCGACCCCTTTTCTAGCACCCTTATTTGGCACCTATGCCATTGGATTCCCCTTTTCTCCCTGATTGTATTGGAACCTATCACTTGACACAATTCTTCTTGGTGGTCCAACCCACCCCTCCTACCCCCTTGCTCCCCCCCTTATCGCATTTTCCTAACCATTTTTCCAAATGGCCACCACCCATGCCCAAAAATCAATGCATTGGTTGTTGAAAACCTCCAGAACAAGGAGGACATCAAGAATATCAATTCCAACATTATCTCTCTCAATTCCATTGTTCAAATCCTCTAGGACCAATGTTACCACATCAAAGACATCAAAGACATCAAAGCCACACTTTACCAATTGATGGTCCATTCCCCGAACCCTTCCTCTTCTGAATAACCATCTTATCAAGAAGGCCATGAATCTTACCATTACCAAGGTCCTCATACTACCCACCTTCCCTAAGACCTATGCCTTCCCAGGATTGATGTGAAAAAATTTGATGGCTCAGATCCCATGGGTTGGGTCAATCAAATGGAACATTACTTTGCTTTGCATGGAATTATTGATGATTTATCCAAGCTTCTTTATGGTATCCTACATCTAGATCTAGAATGCTCGAAATAGTGGAAATAGCATAAAAATGCATGCTAAGGGTATGTTGCTTAGACACAATTTGTTGCAGAGATTTATGACCTCTTTGAATATGACACCCACTATTTAGGTCATTTGAACAAGTTGAAGTAGTCTGGTACAATGGAATATTTTATCGTAGCATTTGAGCACTTGGATTTCATAAAGGAGGACATGTCAAATGCTTTGTTCAGGGAATGCTTTATGAGTGGCCTAAGAGATGAAATATTTTCCCATGTTCTCATGGTAGACCCCCAGACTTGGTTAGAAGCTACTCAACAAGCCAAGTAAGAAAAACATATTGTCTCCTCCCAAATACACAAACCATAATTTCTTGTCCACCTAACATTACTATATGCAAGTGTGTCTTTTCTTATGTCTCGGTCGGGTACAAACACCCTTTGCAGACATCCAACGACTTGGAAACCTTAAACCACCTAGAGAAAAGGCATCAAAGCCATTTTCCTCTTCCATCACTAACCTTTAGGGGGATACTTTTATTTTTTCCATTCCATCCATACCAATACCCCCAAGTTCATCGGGATCGCCTCCCTAGAGTGACCTAGTCACCCTCAAAGTGTCAGACCTATATCGAGGTGACATTAGGTATAGTGTCCCTTGTTATTTTTCCATTTTGGGGGTTGGGTAGAGCTTTTCCAAACCTACAACTTGTGTGATAACACACCCTATTGTTTTATGTTATATCATTGTCAAAATGAATACAACTACTTGATTATGCTAAATCATTTTTTATTGTATCATCAATTAAATCAATGAATTGTTTTGCATTAAATCAATGCAACTAATTGCTCTAAATCAAAGAGAAAATCTAAGACAGTTCCCTTAAAATTTTCTCCAAGAATATCTCACAGAGAACAACTATGATAGTTCACTTAATATTTAATGCTATTTTTTTTAGCACATAGTTTTCTATTTACTCAATATTGTATTATTCTTTTAGGAGGGACACGTGTCAACTCCAAGTTGAGCATATTTTTCACATTTTATATATCTTAATATTATAATTGTTTTAATGTCCAAATACTAATAGATAAATCACACATAACCAAAAAAAGTATAGACGTCAACTTATAATATCTGCTATGAAATTTTTTTCACTATGTTATTGCTAAATTCATTTCACTTGATGATTTGTTGTATCTCAGAGTTGAAATCAATATAGAGTTTTCATTTCCTTCGTATAATGTCTTCAATTAATTAATGCACTAAATCATTTTTCATAGTATTATCACTAAAATCAATGCACCCTGTTGTTTTATGTTATATCATTGAAAAAAAGAATATAACTACTTGATTATGCTAAATCATTTTTTATTGTATCATCACTTAAATCAATGCATGTTTTGCATTAAATCAATGCAGCTAATTTCTCTAAATTAGAGAGGAAAGCTAAGATAGTTCCCTTAAAACTTTCTCCAAGAATAACTCACAAAGCACAGCTATGATAGTTCACTTAATATTTAACATTATTGTTTTTCAACACATAGTTTTTTATTTACTCAATATTATATGATTCTTTTAGGAGGGACTCGTGTCAACTCCAGGTTGAGCATGCTTTTCACATTGTATATATATATATATATTATAATTGTTTTAATGTGAAAATATTGATATATAAATCACACATAACCAAACAAAGTACATGACTTCAACTTATAATATCTATTTTGAATTTTTTTTTCACTACGTAATTTCTAAATTCATTTCACTTGATGAGTTTTTGTGTTTCACATTTGAAATCAATGTAGAGTATTAATTTAATTCATATCATTTCTTCAATTAATTAATGCACGATTAGGTACCTAACCTCCCTAACCCCACACATACATAGAATAATATAGTTCCATGTAATAAAGGTTGATATTAATAAGTCCTAGCAATAATGAAGAATAAGTCAAATGTAAGAAGACCTATTAGAATCTTCCTCTTCTAGAAGGATCTTCCTCTAGATTGTTCTTTTGGGTATATAGATTTAGTATAAATAGGAGTAGAGGGTATGAGAAGTTTTGTGTTGATAATTATTGTAATAGAGCGTTGCTCTACTAGAGGTTGTCCCCTAGAAGAGGCAAGTGAACATTGTTTACTATCAATAAAAGTATTATTTTGGAATTTTTTGGTTTCATCTATTGTGTTGTTCCACTATTAATCTCTGCAATATTTTTGTTTTCAGCTATTATAATAGATCTGGTATCTTACAAGTGGTATCAAAGCACTTTCCTTGGAAGAAAATTATGGGTTATTTTTTTTAGGGTAGAGATGTATTCAAGCATCCTAAAGCTAAAAAGATATGTCATTCGGTGCATAAATCCATGGTCAGGGAAGCATACATGCAAGAAATACAAGTGGTACTTAAGTTCATATTGTTCGCCACCCTTGTAACCCATGTTGCTACCCCTTCGAGTGGTAGTGCATCAGAAAACAATTGTATACGGATCGACCTAGATATCTTGAATCCCTCCATAGATAAACCAATTGGCCTCCTAACTTCTATAGTGCCACCGAAAATAATACTTGATAATATACTCTCTAGTACCTGGGTATTCGGGTAGTATGACTAAGGGCATGGTCTAGCCTCCTTAGTTGGTTCCCTAAGATATTGGGCCGAGTACTATTGTTGGAGCCCACATGTATATCAGAGAGCTATAGCACAGGGAAAACCCTTGTTTGTTGAAACCTTGAATACCCTAACCCTTGGGATGAAAACATACATAGAACAAACAATATCTATTGTCGTGCAACTTTACCTCCTTCATTCTAGTTGCGAAATCACTACACATTTTTTTATTAAGAATTTGGGCCTTTCAAAACTGCAATATTCTTCAGAACAGAGTAAAACTTTGGAGGAGTTAAAAAAAAGAGAGTATAGTGGTCCCATTTGCACACTTATTTGGGACCTATCCCATTGTTTTCCTCTCTTCACCCTGATTCCCATGGTACCTATTATTATTAATACAATTATTTTTTTGGACCTGACCCCTTTTCTAGCACCCTTATTTGGAACCTATCCCATTGGATTCCCATTTTATCCCTGATTGTAGTGTAAACTATCACTTGACACCATTATTCGTGGTGGTCCAACCCACCCCTCCTACCCCCCTTCTTCCCCCCTTATCCCATTTTCTTGACCATTTTTCCAAATGGCCACCACCCACACCCAAAACTCAATGCATTGGTTGTTGACAACATCCAGAACAAGGAGGACATCAAGCATATCAATTCCAACATTAGCTCTCTCAATTCCATTGTTCAAATCCTCTAGGACCAATGTTACCACATCAAAGACATCAAAGCCACACTTTACCAATTGATGGTCCTTTCCCCGAACCCTTCCTCTTCTGAATAATCATCTTATCAAGAAGGCCATGAATCTTACCATTACCAAGGTCTTCATACTACTCACATTCCCTGAGACCTATGCCTTCCCAGGATTGATGTGAAAAAAATTGATGGCTCAGATCCCATGTGCTGGGTCAATCAAATGGAACATTATTTTCCTTTGCATGGCATTATTGATGATTTATCCAAGGTTCGTTATGGTATCCTACATCTAGATCTAGAATGATTGAAATGGTGGAAATGGCGTAAAAATGCATGCCAAGGGTATGTTTCTTAGACACAGTTTGTTGCAGAGCTTTATGACCTCTTTGACTCTAACACCCATGATTTAGGTCATTTGACCAAGTTGAAGCAGTCTGGGACAGTGGAATATTTTATCATAGCATTTGAGCACTTGGATTTCATAAAGGAGGGCATGTCAGATGCTTTGTTCAGGGAATGCTTTATGAGTGGCCTAAGAGATGAAAGATTTTCCCATGTTCTCATGGCAGACCCCCAGACTTGGTTAGAAGCTACTCACTGAGCCAAGGAAGAAAAACATATTGTCTTCTCCCAAATACATAAACCATCATTTCCTCCTCTCCCTAATCCCACCAATTCCACCCCTCCTACAACTCCCATCAAGATCCAAAAATTAGCTAGGGACGAAATGGTTAAACGCCAACTCAAGGGTCTTTTCTATAATTGTGATGACAAATATTTTCCAAGTCACAAGTGTAAGGAACAAAATATTTGTATGGCCATGACTGAGTATGTTTCTGAAGAAGAGTTCATTTCTTCACCTGTGGATGAGCTACCACTGCCATATGATCTGACCCCACCCTCTAATCCCCCAGAAGTTGAACTGGTGATTTCACTTAATTCCCTCACTGGCTTCTATGCTGCCAAGACCCTCAAATTAATTGGTTACATTAAAAATAGGAAAGTCACCATCCTTGTGGAAAGTGGTAGAAACCATAATTTTATTCATCATTGTGTTGCCCAAGAAGTCAATTGTTACATTTGTGTCATCAATAATTTTCAAATCATGATTGCCAATGGAGGTTCCATGAAATATGGGGGACATTGTGAAAATGTGTGGCTCCAAATTGGTCAATATCACCTGAAATCCCATATGTTTGCTATAAACATGTGTGTTTGTTCCATTGTTCTTGATTTCAAATGGTTACGCACTCTCGGCCCCATTCTCATGGATTTTAAGGATTTAACCATGTAATTCCAACATGATCGACAAGAGTATAAGTTCCAAACCATCACAAAAGGCTCCCCTGAGATTATCAATTCCCGTCACATGGAAAATCTCCTTAAAAAGGATCATTCTATCATTATTTCCTAACTCCACTCCATTCATTTTATTGAGACACCCTTTGTGCATCTCGACCTCCAATATATCCTCTCCTTCCACTATTTTTTTTTTACCACTCCCAAATAACTTCCCCCTTCCTGTGGAGTCCATGATCATTCCATTCCTCTCATACCAGGTACTCTTCCTCCCAATGTTCTCCCTTATCATCGTCCATTTTCCCAGAAGAATGAAATTGAGAAAATTGTTCATGAATTGCAAGAAGCAGGTGTTATCCTTCCTAGTACCAACCCCTATTCTTCCCTTGTGGTCATGGTACTCAATAAAGAAGGTACTTGGCGCATGTGTCCTGATTTTCATGCCCTTAACAAACTCACAATCAAAGACAAATTCCCCATTCCTATCATTGATTACCTCTTGGATGAATTGAGTGGTGCTCAATACTTCACCAAACTTGATCTACGTTTTGGCCACCACCAAATTCGTATGAAAGAAGAATAAATTACCAAGACTACATTTCGAACTCATGAGGGTCACTATGAGTTCTTGGTAATGCCATTTGACTTGTGTAATTCTCCTTCCACTTTCCAAAGTTTTATGAATCATGTCTCCCATCCTTTTCTCTGTCATTTTGTCTTCATTTTCTTTGATGATAATCTAATATATAGTAAAATTTGGACATCCCATCTCTCCCATGTGGATAAAGTTCTCCACCTACTCTATAAGCATCAAATTTTCCACAAACAATCTAAATGTGGCTTTGGAGCCTCAGAAGTGGAGTACCTGGTTCATATTGTTAGCAAGTATGGTGTATAGGTGGATCGTAATAAAATTGAAGCTATGTAGTATTGGCCTCGCCCTAAAACTATCAACAAATTGTGTGGTTTTCATGGTTTAACAAGATATTATCGGAAGTTTGTTCAAAATTATGGAAAAATTGCATCTCCTCTCATTTTTCTCCTTAAAAAGAATGAATTCACTTGGACTCTAGTTGTTTATCATTCCTTCCCAACCTTGAAATATTATATATGTTCGACCCATGTCCTAGTACTTACAAACTTCACAAAGACTTTCATACTAAAATGTGATGCTTCTAGGAAAGGAATTGGGTCCATCCTCATGCAATATGGCAGACCTTTGGCCTTCACAAGAAAACAAAATTCAGAGAGACATTTGGGCCAATCCATTTATGAAAAGGAAATTTTATCTATTTTGCATGTTGTGGATCTCTGGCATACTTATTTATTGGGACAAGACTTCCAAATTAAAACTAATCATCAGAGTCTCAATTATTTTCTTGAAAAATGAATCTCATCACTGGAGCAACAAAAATGAGTGACCAAGCTATTTCGCTATGATTATCAGATCATTTACAAGAAGGAAAAGGAAAATGTAGTTGTGGATGATCTTTCTCAGAAGTATGAAGAAGGCGGGTCCCTTTTCTCCCTCTCCTTCATTGTACCATATTGGCTCCAAGTTGTTCGTTAGGAATGGCTATAAGACCCCAAAATTTCTAACATGATCCACCAATTGCAACCAAATTCTCCAGATTCTCCAGGGTACTCTTGGCACAATGAAGAGATTCCTTACAAAGGTCATTTGTATTTATGTAAACAATCACAACTGAAATCCACGGTGCTTTATGAACTTCATGCTTCCCCAACAGTTGGGAATTCAGGGTTTACCAAAACCTGTGAACATGTCAAACGTTATTTTTTCTAGGATGGTATGAAACAAGATGTCTACACCTTTGTGGCTGAAAGTGAGTTCTGTCAACACAATAAGGGATAAACGACCAAATATATGGGCACACTCCAACCGCTTTTGATCCCCCATGTTATTTGGAGATATATTTCTATAGATTTCATTATTGGATTACCTAAATCAAGCAATAAGTCAGTCATTGTTGGAACAGGGATAGTTCTAGGGTTCAACACTTCAACAACGCACCAATAAAACCCTAACTACCAACCCTTTTGGAAACACCTGCGAAGCAGGCAAAGTCTCACCCAAGGTAGAGGAAGTGAGGGTTACAGGACTCAGGTGTCTGTAACCAAGCTGGGACACAAATCTGTGATAGAAACACTTAGTAGAGTATTCTATTAACACTACAAGATGATATACAGTAACTCATTATCTTCATTAGCATCGCAGAACAAAACCCTAAGATAGATCAACCCAGTAACAATAAAGATTAAGTATTTCAACCACTTAGCACATAGCATTGAGCTATATATAACATTCATTCATAAAGCACAAGTAAAGAACTAAGAAACATTAGATCTATCCAACATACATAATAAGAAAAGCACTAAGAAGATTCATAATATAAACAACACAACATAAATCACATCAAAAGACACAAGATATACGTGGTTCACCCCAATGTGGGGCTACATCTACCAACTGCTTTGTCTTCTTTATAATTCCTCAATATCTCACATTCCTCTTCTCCTATGCACTAAGCCACAGATCCAAGCTTCACAGAGGATAGGATATTTGCGCACCGAGCACCATATCCTCCTTCCCAAAATTAGGTCAAGGCACAAAGCCAACTCCTTTAACAAGAACAGAGCCTTACATGCACTTTATGTTGCAAAAATCAAGACAAAACTACTTTCACTTAGCCTTGCAAGCTATCTTCCCCTCGCTACTTCTACCATACATTCTTATCTATTTATACTTTTACAATTCCTTAAACAAAGACCTAAACATGGGTAAACCCATGGGCTAACATCCCGTAACCCGTTACAAAACCCTAATGAACCCCTTGTTGGGTCCACATAGCCCGCAAAACAAGTGATTTATGCAATCTCATCTCTGCCTAGGCACTCCTTCCTCAATCACTGCGTCAAAGTTTAAAATGTGGTCAAACCTTACCAATATTTCCTCAAAACTTGGTCGAGGGACAACAAGGCCCCAACACTCACCTATGACTCATCCTGAGTCACTCAGGTCTAGGCAATATAACTTCGAAGGCCTTGAGCTTCACTCAAGCTTCCTCGACTTGTTGCTTCTCCTGAGCCTCCTGCTCAGCGAGCTCCTGGATTATCTGCACTCTAACAGGCCCTTCGAGGCATTGTTCCACTATCACAACCACTTGGTCCAGTTGCGAGCCTTGTCCTTCAATTTCTTTGAAAACCTTGCAAGTTTCATCCTACACAGGTTGCATCTTCTACGCGACTTCCATTACTCTACCCTGGATGGCGGTGATCTATTGTTGTATTGCGCACTGTTCTTGTGACATTTTCATTCTCTCAACTGCATTGAGTAGCTTCATTTGCACCTAAAATGACAGTGCATGTTGTTGTGCCTCTTGTAAATGCACTTCCATTTTCCTTAGCTCTAGATATTTTGTGAGGCATTCATAAGTCTGCGCACTTCTATCTCTTAGTTGTTTGCATTCTGAGGCAAGGGCTCTGATCCTTCCAAATGTGTTCTTAGTGGATTCCTCTCTCTAGTTGTGCACTTCCTACGGGGTGCTCGAAACTTCTTGAATTTCCAACTCCGTTATCCTCGCTTGAAGTTGTTGTATGGCCTCAATGATATTCGCCACTTGAATATCAACTGATTCTTGTTCCTCCTGTGCCAAGTCAAGCACATAGCAAAGTTTTTTATTCACTGCTTCTTTGACCGCAGTATTCTCCAAGAGAAGATGGTCCTTTTCTCTTTGTATCTTCACTTTGTCCTCCTCGAGCATCACCTGAAACTCATCTTTCTCATTTTCATAGGTGATTACGTGGTATCGTGCAAGTCGTAGTTTCTCTAGGACTTCCTCTTTCTCTTTCTTTAGGGATTCTATAGCCTTGTCCTTTTCTTCTTGGACTTTTTGAAGTCAATCCTCTGTCCCATCTGCAGGTCTTCTTAATTGGGCAGGCTCATCCCCCAATTATGCAACCTATGATGAATAAGGTGTAGTAGGTACTGCACAGACATAATGAATATCTTGTTTACTTTCTTTAGTTCCTTCTCAACCCTTTCATATATCTCTTCTTTCCTCGCTCCATATCTCTATAAGAGATCTTTGGAAGCATCCTCCATCACTTCAAGGACTAGAATGATATCATATTTTGTGTGTGTGGCCTCCATCTGGGGCTTAGTAGCGCACGTATTCTTTCTTGTTGAAGGTTTTTGCGGTGTTACAGTAGAGGGATCTTTCGGTGGTGTAGCTTCGCCGTCACCTTGATTTTCTCCTTCATCCCCTCCTCCTTCTCCATTTTTGTCGTCTCCTCCTCCTGGCGATCCAGATCCATTACCTTCAGAGGTGATGTCTTCCTCATCAGTCTCTATATTCTAGAATTCCTAATTTTTCTTTTTCTTCTTCACATTGGACTGTCCAGCATGCTCGACTCGACTGACCAAGGGGCTTCCTATGATGTTGGGGTCAGAGAGTTTTGCATCATCGACTAGTACAAGGAACTCCTCCGGCCATTTCTTCATGATCTTCTCCCTGTCTTCATATCTCAGCTTATAATATCATTGCAACTCTTCCTTGCTCTCATCTCTACGCGTAGTGATATAGATAAAATGTCGATCTGTGTGGAACTTCGCAAACGGTCAGTATTGGTTCAAGGTATGCGATGTCATGCCTAGAAAGGATTCAATGGAAACCTTCAATTGTGGATAATATGCATGGAACACAGCATTCAACTTCCATTTCTTTGACATATCATTGGTGTGCCACAAGGTAGACAACCTAGCAGCCAACGACTCTGATGGTTTTATCTCTGGGAAGATGGCTCCTTCAGGCATTTTCCAAGTGAAAAATGTGATCAACACAAGCAACCAACTGAAGTGGAAATTGTATCCCTGATCCTGAGCTTTGCGGAAGTATTTCTTGAGTTCATTGAAGAGGTAACTCACCCAATTCATTTGCATGCCCTCCACACACTTTCATGCGAGGTCCACCACGAACCCGGTGACCTGTGTGGGGCAGTTCTTTCTTATGAGCTTTCCAGCTATGAGTTGGAAAGTGAGGTGCACTACGCCATCCTGGATAGAGGCTACCTTGTAGCCTTACTTTCCCTTTTCAACTTAGCCATATGCCTCCTTAATGCATTGTTCTAGGGAGCGGTCTGAGGCCTTCCTTGGGTAAAATTGTTGAGGGTCAAGTCCCTTCATGCTTGATCATGTAATCAAGTGGATCAACGTCGGATCAACAATAATCCATTGGTCGAGCCACATGTATCCTCCATGGTATCACAACAAGAGGCATTTAATGCAAGTGTTAACCTCCTGGTGTTGGCCAAAATGGGGAATATTCATCACATTGACCACAGTGGACTACGCCAGGTCCTTAATCCATGGCTAGGAGATAATGCAAGGCTTCTTCCCAGTTGAATTCTTCAAGTATCTGTGGGGCGCTAGCATAGTGTAGTTCTTTCTATCTCCAAGGTTGAATTCGTTGTTCTTCAATAGAGAGATCTGTCCCAACTAACTTCCACTATGTGTATTCCCTTCAGAATGTACGCGGTGATCAGAGTGTACTCAAAGTATCAGGGAATGTTGTTGTGGTTAATCACGCCATCCAACAGTGAGATATAGTTTGGTAATATCAACGAGATCTTCTTTGCACTATCCAGATCATTGCAATGCTTACTTCACTTCTCGGTCGCGGTGTTGGTACAACCCGAATGTCGTCCAGTCGAAGGGGAAGTCTGCAGTCCCCTAGTTGACGATGCCTGGATACCTTTAGAAATAGCTCTATCAACCATAAACTTGTTAAGAAACTCCTTGAAGGACTTCTCTAACTCATTGTGTTCACTTGACATTATCGCTTTTAAAATAGGTAGGTCGGGGTAGGCGAGCGGACAGGTGGGGTAGAAAAATAGATGGTGATGTCTAGCTTATGAAATCAAAGTTTGACACACAATCAGTTCTATGATAGCTCAGTTAATCACGGGTGGAAAAAAGTGGTTCTGGCACAGTTACCAATGGGTTAAATAAGCGATCATTGTAACAGATTCCTCCAACGGGCAGAGTTTCTTCCATTAATGCGAATTTGTTCATTATGGCATGGTCTCAACATCCAAAAACTCATAAATGTGTTTTCTAGTCTTTTCGGAGCGTTTTTCTAATGGGCAGGGTGCCTCGAACATTCATATATCTTCACCAGGGCGAAGTCCCATTTTGCGAGGTTATGTTGTTCCAGTGACGTTCAAGTCCTACAAACCTGTCTCCTACGAAGTCTTACATCTGTTCATTGTAGCTTCCTATAGCTTTTCTAGCTTTGATTTCTTCTTATTAAGATTTCTTGCCTTCTTTCCTGTGATCTGAGTTCCTATAACTATTTCTGGAAACTTCTTTCCATTCTTATTCTTATCTTCTCCTAGCATGGTGACTTCACACTGTTGATGTGCTCTCAAAGGGTTTGAATTTAATATCCCTTCTCTTACTACTTCCTGGGTGGATATACTTATTTCTTGCATGGATAGGTCCTTCAAAACTTCTTGCGTTCTTTCAACATCGACAACTAATTTTCTTTCCCTCTGTTGCTTTGACTTATCTTCTCGTTCTTTTATTAGTCGGTCTATTTTTCTGGCTATGAAATCCCATAGTTCTTTCTTTTTCTTTTCTACAGCTTCTTCCTCTGCTTTCCTCTTTATCTTATCCTTCTCAATCTAATTCATTCCGAACAAGAGTGGGAAAGGGGCAATGTTCTCAACAAACTTAATGGCTTCAAAATCCTCTTCCATCGATGTTCCATGAACAATAATAGGTAAATTAGTAACTCTTCCACATAGGGTTATCATATTGCCTTTAAACAAGCCTATTCTTCCCAATGAACGTACCACAGTAGGCTTTCCCAAAATTTCCCAAGTTTCTTCTGCCATAATATTCACTTGTGTTTCTTCATCCAAGACATAGTCTATGTCGAAGTCTTCTATTCTTGTACTTATGTGATGTTTTACTTTCAGGATTTATGGTAAACTGACATCTTTGTGATCATCCATCATTTCTTTCAACTATTCTAATGTAGTCTGAACTTTCTTTGATTCTTTCTCTTTATGATTCTCTAACATGCTCTTAGTATCTTGATAGTTTTCTTGTCTCATTTTCATCCTTACAACTTTAGCAATCATCCTTGGACAATCTTCAACCTCATGACCAACAACTTTACAACATAGACAAATAAGAACTGTACCAGGGAATTCCTTAGCAAGATCTCTTGGTATTCTGCAGTTATCACATAGTGTCAATCCTCTCTTTCATTTGTATGTTCCCGAACCCATTTTGTACTGCGCACTGGGAGCACAGTGTTGGACCTACAATCTGCAAAATTTCTTTCTAGGTTCTTGCATCCACTTATTAGTCCAAAAACTCTTTCTATGCATAGGAATAACATATATTTCTTCATTTCTATTAGATTTACTTAGATCAATCCATTCTTCCAACTGTGCCCTATCTTCTAGACTAGGACAAAATCTATTAAACATACTTAAATTCATTCTTTCAAAGAAAAAAAAATCACTTATTTTATGCTTATCAAAGAACAAAGATTTACCTCTTTTAAGATCTTACCTCTTTTCTTCAGATCGGGTTTCTTTCTTAGCACATATCTTCGCAATTCAAGTAGAATAATGTGCACTACAACAATAGATCTATGCACAAATATTCTCTTTTCTTTACTTCAGTTCCCAGCAATCACAGTTTCAAGTCTCGGCAATGGAACCATTTGTTGGCATAGGGGCAGACCCAGGGTTCAATGCTTCAATAATGCACCAAAAAAACCCTAACTATCATCCCTTCCAGCAACACCTGCGAAGCAGGAAAAGTCTCACCCGAGGTAGAGCCAGGGGGGGTTATACGACTCAGGTGTCTGTAACCCAACTGGGACACCAATATGTGATTGAAACACTTCGCAGAGTATTCTATTAACACTACAAGATGATATACATTAACTCATTAGCTTCATTAACATCATAGAACAAAACCCTAAGATATATCGGCGTAGTAAAAATAAAGATTAAGTATTTCAAACACTTGGCACATAGCACTGATTTAGATCTAGCATTCATTCATAAATCACGAGTAAAGCACTAAGAAAAATTAGATCTATCCAACATACATAATAAGAAAAGCACTAATTAGATTCAGAATATAAACAACACAGCATAAAGCACATCAAAATACACAAGATATACGTGGTTCACCCCATTGTGGGGCTACATCTACCAACTTCTTTGTCTTCTTTATTATTCCTCAATCTCTTACATTCATCTGCTCATGTGCACTAAGCCACAGAGCCAAGCTTCCCAAAGGACAATAGATCTACACACTGAGCACCAGATCCTCCTTCCCAAAATTAGGTCAAGACACAAAGTCAACTCCTTTAACAAGCATAGATCCTTACATACACTTTTGTTGCACAAAGCAACCCAAAAATACTTTCACTTAGCCTTGCAATATATCTTCCCCTCGCTACTTCTACCATACATTCTTATCTATTTATATTTTTACAATTCCTTACAAAAAGGCCTAAACATGGGTAAACCCATGGGCCGACATCCTGTGACCCATTACAAAACCCTAATGAACCCCTTATTGGGTCCACATAGATCACACAACAAGTGAGATCTATGATCTAAGCTCCACTTGGGTGCTCCTTTCTCAATCACTGCGTCAAAATCCAAAAAGTGGTCAAACCTGACGAAGATTTCCTCAAAACTTGGTCGAGGGCCAACAAGCCCCCAACACTCACTTGTGACTCATCCTGAGTCACTGAGGTCTAGGCAATGTCACTTCGAAGGCCTCAAGCTTCACTCAATTTTCCTTGACTTGCTTCTTCTCCTAAGCCTCCTGCTCAACGAGATCCTAGATTGTCTACGTTGTAACAAGACCTTCTAGGTGTTGTTACACTATCGCAACCACTTGGTCCAGTTGCGATCTTTGTCCTTCAATTTCTCCAAACACCTTGCAGGCTTCATCCTGCACAGGTTGTAGCTTCTGCGCGACTTCCATTACTCTGCCCTGGATGGCAGTGATATGTTGTTGTACCACACATTGTTCTTGTGATATTTTTATTCTCTTGACTACAGTGAGTAGCTTCATCTATGTCTGAACTGACAGTGCCTACTGTTGCACCTCCTGTAATTGCGCTTCTAGTTTCCTTAGCTATGGATATTTTGTGAGGTGTTCATAAGTCTGAGCGCTTCTATCGCTCAGTTTTTTCCATTCTGAGGCAAGGGCTCCGATACTTCCAACTGTGTTCTTAGCGGCTTCCTCTCTCTAGTCGCACACTTCATGTGGGGTGCTCGACACTGCTTGAATCTCCATCTCAGTTATCCTTGCTTGAAGCTATTGGATGGCCTCATCGAGCTTCGCCAGTTGAATATCAATCGATTATTTTTCCTCCTATGCCAAGTCGAGCACAGAGAGAACTTCTTTATTCATCGCTTGTTTGATCGTATTCTTCTCCATGAGCAACTGGTCCTTTTCTCTTTGTATCTTCACTTTGTCCTCCTCGAGCATTGCCTAAAACTAATCTTTCTCATTTTCATAGGCGGTTATGCAGTACCGTGCAACTCATAGTTTCTCTAGGAATTCCTCTTTCTATTTCTTCAGGGCTTCTATAACCTTCTCCTTTTCTTCTTGGACTTTCTGAAGTCGATCCTCTGTCGCATCTACAAGTCTTCTTAATTGGGAAGGCTCATCCCCCAATTCTGCAACCTATGATGAAGAAGGCACAGTAGGTACTACGCACACTAAATGAATAGCTTATTGAATTTCCTTTAGTTCCTTCTCGACCTTTTCATACAACTCTTCCTGCTTTTCTCCATATCTTTGTAAGATATCTTCGAATGCATCCTCCATCTCTCCATAGACTAGATTGATATCATCTTTTGTGAGTGTGGCCTCCATCTAGGGCTTACTAGAGTGCATCTTCTTTATTTCTGAAGTTTTCTACGGTGAAATATTATTCTTCTGTGGTGTTACAGTACGGGGGTCTTTCGGTGGTGTAGATTCTCCTTTGCCTTTCGTTTCTCCTTCATCACCTCCTCCTTTTCCATTTGCATCATCTCCACCTAGAGAGCCAAATCCATTTCCTTCATAGGCATTGTCTTCCTCATCAGTCTCTATATTCTGGACTTCCTCCTTTTTCTTTTTCTTCTTCGCATTGAACTGTCCAGCATGCTCGACCCAGGTGACCAAGGGACTTCCTATGATGTAGGGGTTGGATATTTCTACATCATCAACCGGTACAAGGAAATCCTCCGGTGATTCCTTCGTGATATGCTCCATGTCTTCATCTGTCAGCGTATAGTATTATTGCAACTCTTCCTTGCTCTCATATTTATGCACAATGATATAGATAAAATGTCAATTTGCATGAAAATTCACAAACAGTCGGTACTAGTGCAAGGTGCGTGGTGTCATTTGTTCAAAGGCTTCAATGGAAACCTTCATTTTTTGATAATAGGAATGGAACACATCATTCGACTATCATTTCTTCGACATATCATTGTTGTACCATAAGTTAGAGAACCTAGCGGCCAACGAATTTGATGGTTCTATCTCTGGGATGGTGGCTCCTTCAGGCATTTTCCAAGTGACAAATGTGATCAACACAAGAAACCAGCTAAAGTGGAACTCGTATCCCTAATCCTAAGCTTTGTGATAGTCTTTCTCAAATTCATTGATGAGGTAACTTGCCCAATTCATTTTCATGCCCTCCACACACTTTCCTGCGAGGTCCACCACGAACCTGGTGACCTGTGTGGGGTAGTTATTTCTTACTATATTTCCATCTATGAGTTGGAAAGTGAGGCACACTACGCCATCCTATATAGAGGGTACCTTGTAGCCTCACTTTCCCTTTTCAACTTCACCATATTCCTCCTTAATGTCTTGTGCCAGGGAGTGGTCTGAGGCCTTCCCTGGGTAAAATTGTTGAGGGTCAAGTCCCTTCATGCTTAATCCTATAATCAAGTGGATCAATTCCGGATCCACAGTAATATGTCAGTCAAGCCACAGGTATCTTCCATGGTATCATGACAAGAGGAGTTTAATGCAAGTGTTAACCTTCTGGTGTCGGTCAAAATGGGAAATCTTCATCACATTGAGCACAGTGGACTACGCCATCTCCTTAATCCATGGCTGGAAGATAATGCAAGGCTTCTTCCCAGTTAACTTCGTCAAGTATCTATAAGGTGATAACATAGTGTAACTCTTTCTATATCCAAGGTTGAAGTCGTTGTTCTTCAGCAGCGACATCTATCCCAATTGACTTCCCACTATGTGTACTCAAAGTCTCGGGGAATGTTGTCGTGGTTAACCACGCCATCCAATGGTGAGATATATTCTGGTAACATCGATGGGATATTCTTCACATTATCCATATTGCTATGATGCTTACTTCATTGCTTGGTCACAGGGTTGGTACGACCCAAACGTCGTCCATTCGAAGGGGAATCCTGCAGTCCCCTAGTCAACGATGCCTTGATACCTTCAGACATAGCTCTATCAGCCATAAAATTGTTAAGAATTTGTTGAGGGGTCCTAAATCCCTTTAAGTCAACAGCAGGAACCAAACCTACCACCGAGGCCCAATTAGACTCTGCAGCATTTAATAGTAGAATGGTTCTTTAGATTTTGCAATCTGGCCAAAACAATCGATGGGATTTACGTTTTCTTGTGAAGGTTTTCTGCAATTCGGACGTTCTCTTTTTTTTTTTTTTTTTTCTCTTAGGTTAGAATGATATAAGATAGGGCTGGTATAAACCAACCAAGCAACAAAATGGGAACAAACTTTAACTACTAGAGAAGAGGCCGAGCTTGGGATAACCCTTACACTCTAGCATGTAGACAATGATTGTTTACCACGGGCCTAGTACTAATACATTAACCATGCAGGAATTCCTATTACCGACTGAGATACAATTTATCAGAAGAAAACATGCATGTGATAAACAATGGAAAGTAAAATAATTCACTCAACTCCAATCATCAATCACAAAATAACATAACGATTAATCTTCATCATTAAAGAAAGAACTGTAAAACATTGCATCAGATAAATTATTAATAGATTTAGTATCTCTTACTCGTTACAGAATCCATTCATGAGATGAAATAATAAATAATTCTTCTCCACATCCAATCATACACCCATTTGATGAAAACATAAACTTGTCTCTGGTCCCAAAAGGAATTCTCAATTAAAGTCAGATCCAAAATAGTTCTTAAAAAAACCAAAAAAATGAGAGTTTCTTACAACAACCATCGAACTCTAACTAATCGGTCGATACTCTTATTTATAACAAAAAATTAACAAAAAATAACTTACTAAAGTGCAACTAGGTAAAACAAAACTCGCCACATGGCGCTCTTTTCTGTCAGTTTTTCTAAGAGTCATCTCAAGATATCACTTAAGAGGGTGACTCTTCTCATACTCCGACCACTTGATGAATAGATCCTCGCAGGTGTTGGTGTATGGGAATCTATGTTTTTCCATCGGGGCCAAGTGACTATCTCTTATATCTATCACATGTGTCGAATACTTGACTATACTGGCACTTAACTATTGTAGCATAGCCAGAGATTTGATCGGATGCTCCATAAATGGTCGCACCTAACCTGGCGTTGTGTCTATCACCTTAGTTATTTCCTCAGTCCATGATGAGTCTTGTTTGGCATGAGTCTTGACTATGTCACTCAAGTCGACAAAGTTGTTGGGTTTTCCAAACTCAGGGATACCAATATCCTTCATTGGCTTGTTGATTTTGAACCATCTCTTCTCACACTTGGCCAATTTTTCTTGAATCTCCCAATGAGGCTCCCGAGCCATTTTTTCCCAATACTCAGTCAATTTCTTGATGCGGTCAATGCTTCTTTCCCTTAACACCCGGATGTCATGTTCTTCGACATCTAGGCCCTGTTTCACCATGCTGATATAGTCGATTCTTTTCACTGCTTGTTGCACCTTCTCATACCACCTCTCCATATATTTTCACATGGCTAGCACCATGAGGGTTTCTTCTTGCAACTCGTCTATCCTTGCAGTGAACATGTGTCGTTCATCTATAAAATTGTTGTAGTCCTCCTTGAATTCGCTCCTTAGGTACATTGTGGCGTGTGTGGTGTCCTGATAATATTTCACCAAGTGTCACAAATGTTCTAGTTCCTTCAGGGAAGTGGCCAACTCCTCTTCATCTCTTTTATCTCTGTCCAGGGTGGCATTTGTGATTTCCATTACTGCATCGATGAGTTCAGACGTCTTAGCATGCTCTGTGTTGATCAAATGTTCCTCTGTAGTGATGAGGATGGAGCGATCTAAAGTGATCCTCCTCTTCTTGGTGGTTCTATGGATGATACCCTTCCTTTTCCGGTCATAAGCTATGGCATGTATGTCGGCTACTTCATCCACGGGTTCAGGGATTTTCTAATCTCTCCAGGAGAGTGTATTCCCAATACTCCCGATGGTATATACTTGTCCAAGACTAGGTTCTTTAACTTCCTCTTTATGTTCTGAAGGCCCAACTTCTATCTGTCGCTCATCAGGGGTTTGAGTACCAATTGAAATTGAGTCCTCAGGGGTAGGTTCAGTACTTACTTGATCATCAGCCTTTGAGATTCTATTTTCCTGTTTTGGGGCTTCTTCCTTTGGCTCGTCAGACCCTGGCTTGTCCTTCGGACTATCTTCTTGGTTCTTTGGTGCATTGGACAGCTTAGTGTCTAAGAGAATCTCGACTTGTTCGTTATGAAAAGCCCCCTGAAATTGATCATCATGAACTGGGGAAGATGTATTCTATGGCTCCCATCTCCTCTTTAATATGCACGGGGGTTACAAGGGATACCTCTGGGCTCTCGTCATCATCATATATTTTAATCAGATCGCTTAAGGGGTTTGACAAACTGGTCCTCCCTGATGTTTTGACTGTCCCCGACTGAGCTGAAACACCTGTCGGTGATACGACTGGTGGCATTGTGAATTTAGGGTCATGTAACCTAGTAAGTTCATCAATATCTATGAATTCAGGGCCTCTTGGTTCCGTTTGGCTTTCATTTGGGTCGTCAGTAGGGAGCCTTGTCATATTTATGATGTCTGGGTCATCTTGTAGCTGATCAATTATCCTTTGTGCATGTTCTAACATGAGTAACCCCCTCTCTTGCATGTTTTGAACCTCAGGGAGACCTCTACCCTGAACTGGGGTTACCTGGGGAATCTCTATTGTTTCGGTCACTATCATTTTTTATCTGGCTCTAAGGGCCTCTTGAGCCGATTGTTCTATGGTTGTTTCTTGTTCATCCAGGCTCATGGGTTTGAACCTGGTCATATTAGTGTTGGCCATCCTCGCAACCACTTCGTCCCAGTCTTGGGAATTTTCTCTGAAGACCTCATATTTGAATTTGTCATGGGAATATGGATAGCAAGATGACACTTGTGAGGAATGCTTCAAGACTAGACCCTTTGGGTTGTGTTTTTGGAATCAGCAAGTCTAGAATTAGAACTCTAATTGACTGAGTCATTTCTACTTAGCTTGGGAAGTTTCTTTCACTAGGTAGAAGCCTACATTGAATCCATAGGGTATAAATTTTGATTTTTTATCTTTGATCACGATGGCGTTGTAGCCTTGTAGGATAGTTTTGTAGCTCTGCGACATGCCAACTTAGGTTCATACCGACGATGACGTTTCGAGCACACATTACATCCAGTAAGTATGATCCCATGTAGAAGGTTGGAGTTTCCCCTTCTTTCGGGATCTGATCCTGTTGTATGAGGATGCTCAGCTGCTTGGAAATGATAGCTCCCCAGTTGAAGTCTCTCCCAGAAATAGCTATTGTGTATGCTAGAGGCATCCATGCCTCTAAAATCCTAAAGCAGTCTCTCTCCCCATACAACCGGCATATGAGATCCATTAGGAAGATGTATGGTTCTCTTAGGTTGGCCGTTTGGTACTAGTCAGAAGTCCAGTTAGTAAATTTCTTATCTTCTCACCACCATGAGGCCATTACCTGGCTGGTGTCATGGCACTCATAGAATTTCACAATGAAAACAGTATTCAGTCACTCCTCTGGGTCTCTAAGCATGTAGTACTTCTGGACCTCCACTGGAAGGAAAACTCCGACACACTCACCATTGTCATCGTTGATTAGGCACGTTTGCATGTCTGTGTGGTTGATCAGCCATTGTAGCCGCTCTATACAGGGAAACATCAGGGTTCTTCTTGATACCATGTGTAGGTACGACTATTGGATATTTTGGAATACATGGTCGTCGAGCGCTCTCACATCCAGGTCATTGTGTGGGGTGTGTTAACACTCTACAAATATGTTCGACTGGTAAATAGACGACGAAGGGAACTATTTCAACCAACTTTGAGACCTGAAACTAGCCTTTCATACCTGGAGAGGGCTCTCTCAGGAGACACAGTCTCAGCGCAGAATATGGATTTAAATCTGTGGCTATATTTAACACCTTTGAAATAATGGGTTCTAGCTATATTGGCGAAATATAGTAAGACCTTGGGATATGGAGTCAGTTCGAGAAAAACGATGGGAACAAATGACTCTGTGACTGAACTTGAAAGGATAAAGGCTAAGTGAGCAACAATCTTCAGTGTAAAATTGTTGTGTGGGGCGGGGATAAAATAAAAAAATTGACTCGGACCACCGCTGAGGCTGAATTCAGAGTTTAACTTTAGAGGAAATACGTTTTGTCTAAATGGAATGAACAAGGGGCACTGCACAGTGAATCCACAGGTTCAAAAATTCATTCTGATTTAGACAGAAAAAGATATGAATAAAGAAACATGAAGTACATACGCAAAGAAAGAAAAACAATGCATCCAATTTCTACAATTAGAATCTTTTCATCAAAGCTTCAGGACTTTTGCATTAAATTCTGATCGAGCTCAAACTACATACAATAATCACTGTCTATAATAATTTTTCTAACCAAATTGGCTTACATTGAAAAGATAAAATATATAGTCAAGGGTGTCGCTTGGGCTGCCCTACTCTTCTAACTAATATCTCTAAAAACTAGGAAACTGGCTAACTGTGCTAAATGACTCTTCGCATGACGCTTTTCCAAAAATAGACAACAAATGCATATGGATACATAATGAATGTTTGTAATCCTCCATGGGGATTCAGTTATCAATAAGGTCTCGTCATGAAAGGGTGATGTGTCAATACTTTCCTTTGATCACATATCTAAATGGACAAGTGTTTGTCAGAGTCCTGATATCTGTTGTAATGGCTTTGATTTCTGTCACACGCTCATCCGCTGGGGGAATGTGCGCGGAAAGTGGTTGCTGACTGTGATGGGCATTATCAAAATGAAAAAATGTCTTAGGGTGATGTCTCTTTCAAAAATTTCAAGATTTTCTTTCTGTTTGCAGATACATAAACGAGCTCATCTAATCATGTTTCTTATGTTCGCTGGCGAGAGCTGCGCAAGCTTTCTCCTTGGTCGCTTCACATTCTCTGTAATGCTTTGCATACCTTTCTTATGACAACCTTTGTGCTTCGTGCAACTGTACGATTGTATCCTTCACCTCTTTGAGCTATATTTTGAGCCATGTCACATTCCCTTCACGGCCTTGAGCTACTGACACTTCAATGGTCTTTTTCGCTAGTTGTTGTCTCAGCTCCCTGTTTTCCTGGTAATGTTCGGCGATAGCTAGTTTTTCCTGATTCAGTTGTTGAGATGTCTCTTGATCATTTGTACCCATGACATCCATCCTCCTCATTCTGATCCTACTTTCTCATATTTTACCTTCCATAGGCTCCAGTCGAACAATGCACATAAGTAATTTTTCAGCAAATGATCTTGCATGTGGCTCGTCTGGGATTCAGGTTTCCCCAGCTTCCTTATTCATCTTTGGCCTACCCCTTTTCTAAGGTATCTTATATTAGGGAGAGTGGGCTTCTACTATCCTTCCTTCCTTCGCAGGTCCTTCTACTCTAGGTTTTGCGCGGTTTGATGTCATCGTTCCCACAGGTAAAGGGAAAACTCCCTTTGTATCCTTGGGGATTCTTGTTGTGAGTGAGAATGAATCCCAGTCACTTTGGGGCTCTGGTGTGGTGATTTTTCCATTTTTCACACTCTTCCTTATGTTTTTGGAGGTCTCCATGGCATGACCAGTATTTATCTTATGCATAGTGCATCCAACGAATGCCCAAGATGGAGAATTCGATCAACCCGTGCCTGCAAGAAAACTTACAGATAGAGCATGAATCTAATTTCGTAAATAAAATGGGTGCAGAACCTATGGGATTTATAACACATCAGGTGAAAGTAGGAATTGTTCCAAGGAACATTGAATTCATGGCGACTAGATGTTTTGAACTGAACTGAAAATTTTCCATAACACATCCTCGTGTATAAGGTATAGGTGATAAGGGCTGCAAGGCATACATGATACGAACGTCATGATTTTTCATTCCTTCAGCCTTCATAATGAACTGATAATAGTTACAACACTTGCTGACACAACTTCCATTAACTACTTGACTCGACCTAGGGCACATAGAGACTAACTTTTAATAGGACCCGACTCTATGGGAACAACATACCCATACCATTTATGCGTGTTTCGACTCTGACATCCCTTCCCATTTCGAAGGGCCAATCAACCACTTTCTAACTTCGACCCCTTCATTGTTACATACCTGACTTCACATTTTTTGACACATGGGCTATAACTAGACTAAAAACCGACTCTAATTGAAAGGAAAATGGTGGCGCTAACAGTTGGCTCCAACAGGGATGTTATCCTCCCTACGAGGTAGCAAAGAAGAGTAGACCAGGTGCCTGAGCATTGGGCCTTATTTCAACTCTTCGACACTGCAATATGAAAAACAAAGTGCAACCTAAACCTATCGACGCAGCTTCTAAAGGACTCAACATAAACTGAGGGCCTTCACTTCAGGCTTCAATTTTCTACTTACTCGACACAAAAATAAAATGACTATTTACAATGACATATGACCTAAATGGATTTTATTTCATCAAATAATGTTTGAGGAACCTTCTGTTTACATGCCCCCAACCAAGTCACTCTCCATTTGATCCTTCTAGAAAATAAGTGTTGCTCCTGCAATACGCACTGACTCTGAATGGACCCGTCCAAAGGTGGTCGAATTTTTCATGCTTTCCTTAATCTTCATTTCTTGTGTCCCATCTCAGTACCAACTCCCCTACCTAAAATTCCTCCTACTTAGAATTCTTGTTGAAGGTTCTCTTCATCCTCTCCTGGTGGAGTTGTGATCAATTGTATACATGTTCCCTCAGTTGTTGTGTGTGAATCAATTTATTTATTCTCCTTTGCGTGTCATCTGGCTCTACCTCATGTTCCTGCAAGAGATTTATGAAGGGAAACCCCAGTGTGGTAGGGAAAATTGCATCTGCACCATATACAATATGAAAAGGTGACATTGAGATGGACTTATTGGTGGTAACCCGATCTTCCCACAGCCCAGAGATAAGCTTTTTATGCCAATCTTTCTTATTGTCTTGCAGGAGTCTTTTGATGATCTTGGTTCAGATTTTATTTGAGGATTCTACTAACCCGTTTCCTTGTGGGTAGTACGCCATAGAATGTCCCAGGATTATATTGTAATCCTGGAAAAAAATTCCCATCCTCTTGGACTTGAATGCAGCCTCGTTGTCTGTTATGATCTTGACGGGGCACCCAAATCTCAACAAAATGTTTATCTCCAAAAATTTGATGATGACATCGTCAGTAGCTTGCTTCATGGGGATCGCTTCTATCCATTTTGTAAAGTAGTCAGTGGCCATGAGTATCCATTTGTGTTGTGATGAGGATGGTGGATTTATTTCCCCTATGAAATCCAAACCCCACTGCATGAAAGGTTATTCGACTGAGATCAACTTTAGTGGTAGGGGCTGTATCTTTCTACTCCCGTCGAAAATATGACATTCGTGGAAGCTAGAGACTTATTTGTACACGTCTACAAAATTGTAGGCCAATATTAACTCTCTCTCAGGATTTTGTGCACGATGGTTTTCCAGTAGTGATGCCCTCCGCAATCCCCTTTGTGAAATTATTCTATCGCTCGCTTTGCATCATTTTCCATCAAACAACTCAACAATATTCCCCCAGGATCTTTCCAGTAGAGTGAGTTATCTAGGATGCAAAAATTAACCGCTTTAAGATTTAGAAATCTGGCCTATGTCTTACTTACACCTGGAGGGGACTAGAGATTCTTCAACACATAGATGATGTCTGCATACCACAACGAATCGAAGAACTTCTTGGACGCCTTCTCAGTCGTTTACTCCTGAGAACTCTCTGACAAATCAATGATGAAATTTATTCCCACAACGTCGTAGTCTGACAGTGCCATTATCTTTGCAAGGCCTTGACCCTTAATCAGTTTCGTAGGCTTAATCTCCAGGTCATATTCCAGCATGGACGCTATCCACTTACCTCTCCTCCCTTCGGGGTCGGGCTGAGTTAGGATATCCTTTACTGAGCTGCTCGGCACATAAGAAATGACGTGGGAGTGCAATATGTACATCTTGAAATCCTTCATGGATTTCCCTAAGGAATATGCTTGTTTTTCCATAATTTTGTACCTTAGTGGAGCATCCCGTAGCATCCTACTAAAATAGGTTATAGGTTTCTCAAATTTCTGTTCATCTTTCTGCAAGAGCAAGCCAACAATCATATGCTCTGAGGTGAATGAAAACAGGATGAAATCTTTCATGAAGTCTGGACTGGCTAGCACAGGAGCTCTAGTCAGTGCCACCTTGATATCTTCAAAATATTTCCTAGCTTTAGGATTCCACTTGATCTCATTCCCCTTCCTGAGCATTCAATTTATCTACTTTATAATTTCTTCTAGGTTCGGGATGAATCTTCTCAAGAAGTTTACCTTTCCTTAGAACGATTGCACTTCCTTCTTACTATGCAAAGTGCCGATTTTTAGGATTTCATCAACCCTGTTGTGGTCTATCTTGATGCCTTATTTCAAGATAATGTGCCCCAATAGATTCCTTTATTCCATCCTGAAATGTGATTTCTTTGGATTTACCGATATGCCAAACTTCCTGCACTTCTGGAAAACTTTCTTTAGATGCTCGAGGTGTTGTTCATTGGAGGCAGAGTATACCGTGATGTCGTCTAGATAGATCACAATGAACTTGTCCCTTTCATCAGAAATGTTATTTCCATTTCCCTCTATAAAGTGGCACCAACATTCATTAGGCCGAAAGGCATCTTAGCATACATGAACATTCCCCATGGAGTCGTGAAAGTCATTTTTTCTTTGTCGTCTAGGTGGACCATGATTTGATTATACCCTGAAAAACCGTCCAGCATGGACATCTTCTGGGACCCCACCTCCTTTTGCAGGATATAGTCCATTTTAGGGAGAGGGTAGTGGTTCTTTAAGGACACTTTGTTCAAGTTTTTGAAGTCCACACATAGTCTTATTTCACCGCTCTTCTTTCTTACAGGAACCAAATTGGCTACCCACTTCGAGAACCGTAAAGAAACAATATTTTTTCCTTCGAACAGTTTCCTTACCTCTTTTTGATCAGCAGCAGTAGCAGGGTATTTATCTGCCTTAGATTTTGTTTGAAAGGCTTCTGGTCTTCTTTGAGAGGGATAACATGCTGGATTACTTTAGTGTCAGACACCTTCAAATCGTCATAGCTCCACGCGAAAAACTCGGGGAAGTCCTTCATGAGCTTGAAGTAGTCTTGTTTGACCTCTCGACTAAGCATTTTTGATAATTTGATTATTTTCGGGTTCTCCTCGGTCCCGATGTTGCAATCTTCGACATCCTCATCATTTGTAATGATCCTGGGATTTCTGGCCATGTCATTTTCATCGAACAATTTTTTCAGCGGCACTAACCCCTTTGGGATGATGTTATTTTTTATTTGTACTATGTCCCTTCCTACTATCTATGCCTAAAAAGGGTCATTATTATAGTGCACATACGCACTCCCATCTTCATCGCAGTAGCATTCATCGTCAATGTTTGTATTAGCGAAATCGTCACTCATTTGGAGAAACATCTCCACATGTTTGTCATCTTCAAACACCTACAAATGTTTGATATTATCAGGTACTGCTGGCCTGTGTCTGAATTCGATCTTGTATTTTTTGTTAGGGAATATGGGTATTTTGAAAACCAAGTCCGAGGTGTCCAATGCATCGAAAATCTATTTTTTCTCCCTATGGATAACTGACAGATCGCACTCCGATAATTTCTCGAGGAAATCTAATGCTAAGTTTTTGTATTTTCTTAGCCTAGGTTTTTTTTGCTAATATGTGCCTTTGACCTGGTTTATGACCAGCTCGGAGTCTCCATGCACTGCTATCCTCTTTGCACCTAATTCTTTCAACACCTTCAGGCCCAGAATCAGTGCCTCATAATCAGCCATGTTGTTTGTGCATTCGAACGCGAGCTTGTATGAGCATAGCTTTGTGCCCACCTCAGGGGGGCTTACCCATACATCAGAACCTACTCCTTCCTTACTAACAACTCCATCAAAACTCATATTCCATATCTCATTTTCTGCTCGGTCTTTTGTGTCGGTGCACTCTACTTCTTTCGACATGGTTTCCTCATTGGCTGTCATGATGGTTGTCAGCTCTTCCTCTTCAAAAATCAGGCCATTGTATAATATAGAAGAACCAACCTCAATGTCGATGGAGTATATAGGATGGTTATTTGGCTATGTCTTTCTGCTTACCATGTATTTCAACAACACTTCTCTATACAATCATCTATCCTGGCCAAAGATAGGGATGGTGGCATATGACATGTCCATTTGCAGGGTCCCCTTTAACTTCTCAGCCCACGACCTGGACAACAGCATGCCAAACTTAGGGGGTATGTCTGCCATGACCACATCCATAACCATGTTATTCAAAGGAATTTGGGCCAATGAAACAACCAAGTCCTTGATGAGATCGAGGCACTTAACTTTCCTCAAGTCAAAACAAAAAAGGTCCTTATAGGGCCTGGTGATGTCCAAACCCAATTCGTCCATGATCACCTTTGGCATGAGGTTGTATGACACACCCAAATCAAGCATGGTGTTACACAGGGTCATGTCATGAACCTTTATACTAACGTAGAATGGAGGGACATCCTCATTATCACTTGTCTCTTCAACTTGCAGACCAAACAAGATAGTGGGGTGATCATCTTGGACATTCAAATTATCGGGGGTCCCTCCCATTTTAAGCATTTTAATAATTTTCTCCCGATATTCACCCTTTCTGATAAGTTCGTTAAAGGGGACAGAGATTTTGATTTTGTCCATTTCATGTTCGAAGTTAAAGGGACATACGTTCTCTACCTCTTTTCCACCCGCTTCTCAGCTTTCTTCCGACGTTTTCTTCGGGGCCTCCTCCTTCAACTTTTCTTTTTCATTCTTATCCTTGGTCATGTTGTCCGTCCTTGGTCAGCTTGTGGAAGGGGTGTCCACCAGAGGTTTTTCTATGGGGTTTTTCTGTTGAGCTTCAGTGTGCGCCTCCTTGTTCCTGAGGTTATATTTCTTCTAAAACTGCATGATGGCATTCTGGTAACCCTTTCTGAATTCTTCTGTTTCCCAGGACAACGCATCATCTATTTCCCCAAACCATGCATCGTCTATATCCATCATAAAATCATCATTTTGGCTCATGTATGACCATGTTCACTCTTTGTCCAAAACACTCGCAGGTTCTTGTCATCACAACAATGCATTTGTTCTTCGAACATATGATAGAAATCCTCGTCCATGTAATTGTTTTGGAATGGAGGCCTTGTCTATTGGTCACCTTGATATCTTTGCTCCCTCTGTTCCCTCTATCTGATCTGAGGAACTTGACCCCTTCTGAGCCTCTGATTCCTGGGCTAGGGGTCATGCTATTCTCGGGCAGTGGGTTTGTTTCCCACATACATTTTCTCCATTGGCTTCTCCATGGTTCTCATCATTAAGTCAAATTTTTCGTATGTGGATATCAACATTTATGGTTGCACATATTCTTGGGACTTCTCATCGCCTCTATTGAATCTCTGTTTGATCGTCCCCGATGCCATCATACTTACCTACACTTCGATTGCATTGCTCATTATCACGTCTAGATTTGATGATCTTTTTTCTATTAATAGCAAGGAGAAATCCTTGTCAAAAGAGTCAGCGTATCACAACTGCGTAGCCCCGGGAGGTGGTTGGACTTCTACAGGGATAGAGTTATAACACTTCATGAAAATGGCTGAGAATTCTTGCATCGTCTCCTCCGATGCCTTCTTCATATTAATGTACTGTGTTAACAGTTGCAAGGGGTTCTTATTATCTCCCCATCTATTAATGAAAGATGTTTTGAATGCGGAGAAATATCAAATGCATGCAATTGGGAGGGATTTGAACCACTTCCTTACCTCCCTCACAAAACTTTGCATGAACAACCTCATTTTCATGTATGCATAGTCTACCTCTTCTAGGTCGACGAAATCATTCAACCAATCTGGATGCTTTTGGGTTGAAACGTTCCCTTCAGCATCATAGAGCTTAATCCTCTGGTTGTAGTTCTAGGGAAAATCATGTAGTTGGGATGGAAAAATGAGGGGGGTGAATCTAGCGGCCATGGCTCTAGGATGGTTTTCTATTTGAGGGATATTATTAGATAGTAGGGCTTGGAATCTCTTTTGGTCAAAAACTATCTCGTCCAAGATGGTTTCTGACTTATACCTGAACAGAGTTTGTTCAAAGAATGTGTCAAACTCAATATCATCAAGGCTTTGCGCATCATCTTTGGGTAAGTACAGGATTCTGTCCAGGTAATAGAATGGGTCTGGTGCTTTCTCTCCAGTCCTACACAGAATTTTCTCAGGGTCATACATAGGCTCTGCAAGGTTTGGGTCAGTATTTTCTCTGGTATAGATCGTCTTCGGAACCAATGTTCTTGAACTGCGCCACTTGGAAATACTGGTCTTTTTACTGGAGTCATCAAGGTAAATATTTCAGCTGATACATATGTTTGTCCCTCTGTTACCCTTAGGGTTCAAACGACAATGTTAGTCATTCTCGCAGGGAAAATCTATTCAATTTCATCCACGACAATGACACCAGAATGTTAGCACTCCATAAATATGTTCCACTGATAAACAGACGATGAAGCTAACTATTTCAACAAACTTTAAGACCCGAAAATAGCCTTTCATACCTATATAGGGCTATCTCGGGAGACATGGTATCAGTGCATAATATGGCTTTAAAGATGTGGCTAGATTTAACACCTTTGAAATAATGGGTTTTGGTTATATTGGCGCAACAGAGTAAGACGTTGGGCTATGGAATCAGTTTGAGAAAAATGATGGGAACAAATGAGTCCGTGACTGAAATTGAGAGGATAAAGGCTAACAGAGAAACAATATTCAGTTTAAAATCATTGTGTGGGGCAGAGATAAAATACAAAAAGAAACTCTGACCACCACTGAGGATGAATTCTGAGTTTAAATTTAGAGAAAATACGTTTTGTCTAAAAGGTGCAAACAAGGGGTGTTGCGCAGCGAATCCACAGGTTCAAAATTTCATTCATATTTAGACAGAAAAATATATGAATAAAGAAACATGAAGTATGTATGCAAAGAAAGGAAAACAATACATCCAACTGCTACAATTAGAATCTTTTCATCAAAGCTTTAGGACTTTTGCATTAAATTTCAATCGAGCTCAAATGACATACAATAATCATTGTCTATAATAATTTTGACAACCAACATGGCTTACAATAAAAAGATCAAATATATAGGTGAGGGTGTCACTTGGGCTACCCAACTCTTCTAACTAATATCTCTAAAAACTAGGAAACTAATTGTCTGCGCTAAATGACTCTTCGCATGACGCTTTTCCAAAAATAGACAACATATACATCTCGCTACATCATGATTGTTTGTAATATGACAAGGGGATTCGGTTATCGATCAGGTCTCATCATGAGAGAGTGATGTGTCAATACTTTCCTTCGATTGGATATCTGAATGAACAAATGTTTGTCAGAGTTCCATTATCTACTGTAACGTATTTGATTTATGTTGCACACTCATCTGCTGGAGGAATGTGCGCGGAAAGTGTCTACTGACTGTCATGGCCATTATCGAAATGAAAAAATGTCTTAGGGCAATGTCTCCTTCAAAAATGTCAATATTTTCTTTCTGTTTGCCGATACAAAAATGAACTCAGCTAATCTTGTTTCTTTTGTTCGCTGGTGAGAGCTACACAATATTTCTCCTTAGTTGCTTCACATTCTCTAGAGTGCTTCACATACCTTTCTTCTAACAGCTTTTGTGCTTCACACAGTTGTACAATTGTATCTTACACCTCTATGAGTTGTATTTTGAGCCACGTCAGTTTCCCTTCGCGGCCTTGTGCTGTTGACACTTCAAAGGTCTTTGTCGTTAGTTGTTGTCTCAACTCCCTATTTTCCTGGTAAAGTTTGGTGATAGCTAGTTTCGCCTAATTTAGCTCTTGATATGGCTCTTGATCATTTGTACCCATGACATCCATCCTCCTCGTTCTACTCCTACTTTATTAGATTGTACCTTCCATAGGCTCCAATCGGACATCGTACATAAGTAAGTTTTCATCAAACAATCTTTCACGTGGCTCGTCTAGGATTCAGGTTTCCCCAACTTCCTTATTCTTCTTTGGCCTACCCCATTTACGAGCTATCTGTTGTTGGGTAGACTGGGCTTCTACTATCCTTCCTTCCTGCAAGGTTCTTCCACTCCAGGTTCCATGTGGTGTGATGTCATCATTCCCACGGTTAAAGGGAAAAATCCCTTTGTATCCTTGGGGATCCCTGTTGTGAGTGAGAATGAATCCTAGTCGCTTTGGGGCTTGAGCCTGGTGATTCTGCCACTTCGCATGCCCTTTCTTATGTTTTGGGAGTTCATCATGGCGCGACCAATATTTATCTTACATGCAGTGGATCCGATGAATGCTCAAGTTGGAGAATTCGATCAACCTGGGCCTGCGAGAAAACTCACAGACAGAGCATGAATCTGATTTCATGAATAACATGGGTGCAGAACCTATGGGATTTATAACATATTTTGCAGAAGGAGGAATCGTGCCAAGGAAAACTGAATTCATGGAGAATATATGTTTCAAATCGAACTGCATATTTTCCATAACACATCGCCGCGTATAAGGTATAGGTGATAAGGACTGCAGGGCATACATAATATGAACACCACTGTTACACCTCAATATTGCTCACTTCGATAAGTGTCGTAAGTGTCACATGATCCTCTCAACTGTCGCAAGTGTCGCATGTCATTCACAAGTGTCACAAACATCAAACAAAGCATACTTCCATGATGACGACACCAAGGAGACATTTAGAATAACTTAGACACTTGATTTGGAGGAAGGAGAATGATTAACTGAAGTCAAGGAACTCTTGTCACCTGAAAGGAGCTCTTAAACAAAGGTTTTGAAGGTGAGCGCTCCCCTACATCAGCCTTAGGAGCACTGGCGCCCCCCTATAAGGTCTCAGGGAGCGTTATAATGCTTATTTTCCCCTCTGAAGGAGCTCTATCCATCTTTGGAGCGCTAGAGCTCCCCTCAAGCTTCCTAGGGAGCGCTATAGAGCCCTGATACCCCTTTTGAGGGAGCGTTGTCTAATCTGAGGCAGTAGTTGGCCCATTGAGGAGAATAAGGGGAGGATATTTCAAGTTTGGAAGGCAGTTGCATTTGAATTCTTGGTTCCATTAGGAGATCCTTTATCCAAGGAGGGAATTCCTCAACTTGTTCTAAAGATAACTCAAGAGGTTAATCTTCTCTTAACCTATATAAGCAGGTTCTATGATGGTGACAAGGGGAGAAGAATTGCTAGCATGAAACCTATGATCTCATAGGAAACACACAGTCAACCAAAGGAGAGTGATCATTGAAGTTGCTATCATCTAGGTCGTGGATCTTTCGAGCAAGGGTTAGACGAAGGGGACTCGACGAAGTTGTCACACTCGCATCTACAATTGTAAGTATTGTTGTCATTATTCTCATTAATATGACACGCTTGGCCTATTTATTTCTAGTTTGTGTCTAATCTTACATGAACTTATCGTTGATAAATAGATCTATTTTCAAGCTAATATCAATAGAGTAGGAAGTGGTTGTACATTGGTTGTCTACAAGACTCATCGAGGAGCGAAAGATTGGAGCTCAACTCGGAGCGTACAGGGACAAACGTCGATAAAAAGGTACCTCTCTTTTCCTTCCTTCTCATGTATTAGTTTGTATAGATTTGAAAGGAAGTCAGTGTCCATGTTAAGCACTTTTTGTCTTAGAGTTAGGGTCTAGCTCTTTGAGGCAATCTACCTGTCTGCAGGGAGATTTTCCTACAACAGAAACTGGCAACTCCGCTGGGGAGTCCTCAAATCGAAACTTTTTGTTTTGATTTCTCCTCATAGACCTTGTTTTACCCCTTGATTGTTTCATACCTGGTTCACTCCTCTTTTGATTGGTTTCACGAGCTGATTGACTCCTTACCCCACCACACTTAGCCTAATTGTCGAGACTGAACTGCAATTTTTGGATTTTTTGACATTTTTTTTTTGAGCTTTTTGAACCTGGTGCCCCTATCCCTATGTTAACAGAGCACCAACGCTCCCTGAGTGCCTTACACAGAGAACTATAGCGCTCCTTTCCCTTGACAACAGAGCGCCAACACTCTTTTGACCAAAAATCCTTCCAGAATTGTTTTTTTTTAAGGGTTTTACCTCTGTGTTTCTCTTACTGAGTCACCTTGTGAGTCAATGCTTCTTCCTTTTCAACTTTGACATATGTCTCTTTGAAGGACAAACATCTTGATATTTGGATTTTGTAGCCTTCTTCACTATTATTGTTGAGTTTTTCTGCCATTTGGAGTTTGAAATCCATGCATTGTCTTTCTCTCTTTTTGACTGAGCAAAAACTCTGGTGAAGGTCATCAAAGGCCTACAGATCTCTTCATTTTGATTTTAGTTAAGATCAATGTTCTTCAACATTTCTTTTGGTGTGAAGTTTTGATTTCTTTTTTATTGTTTCTTTTCTTTCGCTTCTTTTTTTTATCACAACGAGAGGGTGTGTTGCTTGTACGGTTCTTGCTTGTGTTGGTCTGATTTTCATTGCTCCAAAAAAGATAATTAGCAAGACGAGCATTGTTTTGAATTAATCATTATTCATATACAAACAATAAAGAAACATATTCACAATTGATTTTTCATATTAGAAGGTATCTCAAAATTTTTAGCATGACGTCAGATTTGATTGGAGAAAATTTGTTTGAGGACATTTCCTTATTAGTGCTTGTTAGTGAAAAGAACTCTCCTTCTCCCTTAGATAGATGTTCATCGAAAATAAATGACTGCTTATCATCCTTGATGCATTTTTGGGACTGAGTCATAATTCCATCCGTTTCACTTCCATGCACCCATTTTGAGTAAAGAACAACTATAAAATGAACGCTAATTAAAAGTTATTTAGAACATTTTCTTTTCTAGGATCCTCCACCAACAGTAGACTAGGCTTAGTACTTTGGATTAGGTTGTGAGCATAACTCTCCAAAGTTTCCAAAACAAACATCAGCATCCTAAGTTAGGGAGAGTCAAATCCAATTATTGTATAAGTCTGCCTGGGATCCCCCTCTCACACAGGGGTTACGCACGAGGTCGCATTCAGCTGAGCTACGGAGATTATCCCTCCATGGTTTGACTGATTATAGTTGTCAGATCGTATTATGGGGATCACTTAAAGGTAAATCCACAATTACTGCGTGGAAGCCTTTTAGTTGATTTTAGGCTAGATACCCTGCCCATACATTCAGATCGGACTGTCGACTGTACCCGCCCAGGGACTGACTGCGAATTGGTAACCTTACTGGCCATAATCTTTAGGGTCTTACATAAGGTGACAGTGAAGGGAAGTCTCACTATACCTGGAGCAGACATTGGTCAAACTCACTCGGGCTCCTTGGAGGGTAAATCCACAATTACTGCGTGGAATATTGCACCAATGCGTAAGTTCGTTAAGCAGGTCGTCATTGTAACTGTTCCACCCTATCCTCGCCCCTCCTTGACTTGATCATGTGACGTTGGATTTCATCACCAACTAGTACGGTCATCGAGAGAAGGTCATGTTTTCTTGGTTGTGATTCTTAGATTTTATTAGCGTATGTTATAACCCTAAATTGCACTATCCCTGCTTACCTGGCATCAGGCCTACTCATTGCCTTTCCTTGCCAAAGCCATGATGAACAGACTCTTCAAAAACCTCCTCAATCAAGTAACCCGTGCCCTAACCTAGCACTGGATGCGTTGGGACGCTGGTAGGCCTTCTGCAGCACGTGTGTGAACATTGGTTGGCCCACTACAGCCCGCGTTTACCTAACAAAGCAAAAAATCAGGAAAGTTTCCGCCGGGACGAAGAGATTTTTGTCAGTTAACTGGAACTCCCAGCCATGCATGGCCGAGAGTTCGCCTAAAACCCTAGCTCCTTCCAGCCT
>ML784773.1:211071-225803 GCA_009831015.1 Picea engelmannii | reverse complement strand
TATAATCATTGTAAGTTGGTTCATATTGAGATTAATGAAAAAGATACTTTTCCCGTCCCGCATACATGAGTCTTATCTATGTTATTTGATTTGTGTTTAATCTCTAACCCTCTAGTAGATCAGTAGCATGCATGCGTAGTTTTTTCTTGATTGCAGGATCGCTTTGTGGAAGGAGCAGCAGCAGCAAGAGGATAAAATCTCAACGAAGGATCTACTTCAACCGTCGATAAAAAGGTTAGTTGATTCTTCCCATGTTTGCCTGAGAAAAAGGGTTATAGGTTTGGGTAGGAGGTTAAAAGTTATTCTTGAAGGGTCATGATCTGCATGCAAGTTTAAAGCCCTAGCTTGCTAGTTCGTAGGGTAGAAAAACCCCACAACAACGTATGTTGTTTCTTTTCGGTAGTTGGCCATAGATCTCTTTCGCCAACTCTTTTTCGCCAATATCGACCCTCCACGTCATTCGTGGAGGCTACAGGGACTTTCTCCAGAAAATATGGAAGGGAACACCCCTTTACCCCCTCATTCTATGGAGGAATCTCCTCAACAGAGCGAGGTTCAAGATACTACAACTTCCCAAGAAGAATTTCCCACTCCTTTAGAGAATTTTCGAATTGTTTCAGAGTCTCTAGAAGCTTTCCGCATTCCAGAGGGATATGAATGACATGTCCTCCAAATGAATTCAGTTGGTGAATTTTTCATCGTCAATCCTTCTGACATTCCGGCTGGGTCTTGTTCAAACCCTTTAGTCGATGACCCCTTTTGGAACGTAGACATTGTTCGAATTCCACTGTGCATGGTGCGGGATCTTTATGGAACTGGGATGGGTGTTGATGCCACCTACACCGTACCCTTAAACCATTTTACCGGTACTACCATTTTTACGGCCACACCATCCGTTGGTCCGAACACATCGTCCGTCGGCCCAAGGTCTACTTTTCCTCTCCAGACAGCCCATTCTACAATGGTCCCTCACATTCTGACTATTCCAGCCGGTAATGTGGTGGTTAGCCAAGCTACTATTGGCACACCTGTAACACCAAGACCCACATCATCACTCCCTTTTGGGTACAGAGCACTGAATTTTTCCGCTGCCTCTACTACCCAAGTTATGCCGGGAAGTTCCATACCTATCCAACAACCTGGAGGGGCCGATCTTGGTAGTCTTAATCCATTCAGCAGTGTCGGTCAGTCATTCATGTTTGGTTCTCAAATTCTGGGAACTCTACCTCAAGCTGGGGGGCATCCTCCCACCGGAGGACAAATTCCATTCGGGGGACACCCTCATGCTGGAGGGCAATCTCAATCTGGGGCCTACCATCAACCATATGGACAAAATGTGTCTGCCACGCCTAATCCATGGAACATCCCTTTCCCAGGAAACCCACAATTCTCAGTGGGACACAATTCTCAAGCTCCACAACAACCCCCTTTTGGACAAACCCCAAATCCAACTTATAATCCTCAAAACCCATCCGGTTATCCTCCGCTCGCACATACTTCTCAAAACACCTCAAATCCTATGTACCCTGGTCACCAACCTCATACAAGAGGTCCCACTAGTTACAATTATCAGCATAACCCAGTGATTGGCCCTACTGGTGTCCCCATGCCACACTAGCATTACCCATAGGTTAACTAACAACTACCTTTTCTAGCTACCCTGGACCTTCCAGACTTGTCTCAGTTAATGAATGATCCTATTTATCATTCTTCGGTTTGGCCAGCTATTCCAGCCAAACTTCCTTCTGATATCCCAAAATTCGACGGAAAGTAAGGAGAATACCCAAACAACCATGTGATGACTTTCCATCTGTGGTCTTCATCCAACTCCCTCATAGATGACTCTATACGTTTGCGTCTTTTCTAGCGAATGCTTACGGGTTCCATGCCGAAATGGTATATTGAACTACCACGCACATATTTTCACGATTTCAACTCCCTCGCCATGTCCTTCCTCACACACTTCCAACTACCCATTCGATATGAGACGAGTACTGAACTATTGACCTCCCTTTGCCAGACAACCTCCGTACATATCTCTGACCATATTCATGAGTGGAGACAACGACGAAGGCTAATCAAAGCGGTCATTCCTGACCAATTATTAGCGGAATGGTTCACTAAATCATTGTTACCCTAGATCACTTGTGACATTGCCATGGGTGGTGTAGTCACCGAGGAAGAAGCTATTGCCCGAGCTCAATACTTAGACTTGGTCTATTCACAGTACGACACTCTGTATGAGTTGATACCGAATGCTACCCATGCCACTAATGATCCATCCAAACCATCGTCTGCTTCCCACGCGGATGGGGTTCTTGGCTCCGTCAAAACCCAATCTACTTCCCAGTCGACTGGAACAACTCAACAGCCCGCTTCGATGGCTGCTCCCAGCCCGAATGTACCCTCTTCTACCCCCCCTCAAACTCAGGTCTTTGAGTTGAATGTGGTCCAATCGACCCCTTCACAACAACTTGGGGGCAAGAAGAAAGCGAGAAATAAACCAAAGAAAAACAATAACAACGAACAACCACAAAATCATGCTGCCGGAAAACAACCACAACGAAAACCAAAATTCCCATGTCTCATTTGTGGTGATGATCACTACACTCGAGACTGTCTACATCGCGATGAAGTGGCCAAACTTTTCAAGGGAAATTCACGACCCGTTGTGCTTACTCAGCCTTTTCCACAGCAGCAATCTTTGGTTTCCCAAACCCCCACCGCAGGGGGCGGTTCCAACCAACCCCATGATGAGGCCTCGACAAGTGCCCACATTTACATGTTTAACGGGGTTAATCTGACCACTCTCTCTGCAACATATGACACGCCAGTTAAACCTGATAAGCCAAATACTACTAATGGTTCCATACCGGACCCGTTACCACCTTCCGTCAGTCCTCCGTCTGCCATCCCTCCATCCGGGCCACTTCAGATTGAGAAACCTTCATTTGACTCCATCTTACGCCCTCCTAAGAGCACCATCCAGAAATCTACCTTCAATCCTAATTCACGGGCTGCCCAAAACTACAACATTGTCGAAGATTTGGCCCAAGCTCCATGTGCTATGTCCTCCTTGGAAGTTCTATAACACTGTCCCAGCCAATGTAGAATGCTCTTAGCTGCTATCGACGCTTTTGATCCTGAGTCATCAAAAAACCTCACGTTTAATCTGGATGATCATCAACCATGACTCTCCCACCAGCTAACTTTTCAGATCAATGTTGTTGTTCACAATCAACAAATCCACCGAACTATCTTGGATGAGGGAGCCTCTACTTGTGTCATGTTTTTATCTTGTTGGAAAGGCTTAAAATCACCTACCCTTAACAAATCCCCTACGATGTTACGTGCTTTTTATGGATGAGGTTTTCATCCTCACGGATTATTACAATCCCTAGCCGTTCAGTTGGGCGGAAAAACTGTTACCGTTGATGTCGAGGTGTTCAATGCCCTCCTCGATTACAACCTACTACTCGAAAGAAGTTGGTTCTACGCTATGACTGTTGTCGCCTCATCTGTGTTTCGATGTGTACAATTCCCCCATCAAGGAAAAATTGTCACTGTCAATCAACTTGATTTCTGTACACCTGACGCTCGCGCCCCTGTCACCAACAATATTCCATTTTTGGGAGATCATCCAGTTACGTATGAAAGCATTGGTGTTGGATTTTTGAAAGATTCTAGACTTATGGGTACCTTCCCTACACCAATTCCACCTACCGTGCATCATATTGCGGTCATCAATATGATCTCGACTATGCCTTATCAATCCCTGGAATCATCTGATCTATGGGTTGTACCTAGTCCTATGGAATTCGATATCCTCAGTGACACTATGCCACTTAGCCTAGCCAAGGCCGCATACGTAGCTATCCAATCTACCTCTCCCTCTCCAAACAACCCACATTTATTGGCACCTGATGCCTACTCAATGCCCTCATGGTTAGACTCCCTATCGTCTTCCGTTGATTACATTTCCCAAATTTTCCCTTATGACGAATCTATTATGGAAATGCTTAGCCTCGACGATCTACCTTGGGATGATAACCATCATCGATCCTCTTTTCTTCCGCCTTTGCAAGAAATTCACCAAGACATACACTCGGTCTTCCCTCTCGATGTTACCAATTCTCCGCAATCTCCTATCCTCACACAAGATACTCTCTTTGAGGAGAATATGGGTAACATCTCTACTACGATTGTTATTGATATTTTGATCAAAGAAGGTGTCATGGAAAACATTAACCTTGGTGCTAATTGCACACCCAAGGAAGTGGTCTCTTACACCACTTTGTTTAAAGAATTATGTGATGTCTTCGCATGGAGCTACGAGGAAATGCCAGGGATCGACCCTTCCATCATCGTGCACGAAATCAAGACTTACCCTGACATGAAACCTGTTCGACAAAATCTTCGCCTGGTTCATCCCAAGAAAATCCCAGCTATAAAGGCAGAAGTTGAAAAACTTCTAAAATCTGGCTTTATCTATCCCGTCCCTTTGATAGAATGGGTCTCCAACCTTGTTCGGGTTGCCAAAAAACAAGGGACCATCCCTGTTTGTGTTGACTATCGGGATCTCAACAAAGCTTGTCCTGAGGACAACTACCCTACGCCCTTCATTGACCAAATCATCAATAATTGCATAGGGAGCGTAATATTCTCTTTCATGGATGGATTTTCTGGGTATAACCAGATTGAAATCTTGCCTGCTGATCAACATAAGACAACCTTTATCTGCCCATGGGGGACTTTTTCCTATCGAAAGTTACCGTTTGGCCTTAAAAATGTTGGTGCTACTTTCCAGCGGGCCATGTCCTATGTTTTCCACGACATCAAGTATATCATAGAACCTTACCTCGATGACTTACCCACCCACTCATCCAGTCGATCCGATCCCATTGATCACTTACGGGTGATTTTTCTTCGATGTCGGTTCTACCGTATTCGCTTGAACCCACATAAGTGCATTTTTGTTGTCGAATCTGGTTGACTCCTCGGTTTCATTGTCTCCAAAGATGGGATCAGGGTGGATCCCTTAAAAATTAAGGCCATTCTAGCCTTACCTCCACCTACCAATTTAACCCAACTCCAAAGTTTGCAAGGCAAAGAAAACTTCCTTTGTCGTTTCATCTGCAACTATGCTGAGATCACTAAAGGATTCATGCAGTTACTGCAGAAAAACATCCCTTTCATCTGGGATGACACTGCCCAACGGTCATTCGATGCTCTCAAGCACGCCTTGACCCACACCCCTTTGTTCAAGAGGATCCCAACGGTGAAGAAAATGTTATTTATTATCTGAGCAAGAGTCTATCCAGACCTGAACTCTGATATTCACATGTAGAGAAACTGGCTCTGGTGGCTGTCATTGTTGTCCAGATATTCCACCATTACATCTTATTACACACCACCACGGTGATCGCGGACTCCAACCCCATGTACCACGTCTTGACACATCAAGTACTTGGAGGAAAATATTCTAAATGGATCGTTATCCTTCATGAATTAAATCTTGAATTTACGAAGGCCAAAGCCAAAAAGTCCCTGGTGTTTGCAGAGCTTATCTGTGCTCTCCCTCGGGCCGATGAGGACATTGAACCTAGAGATTCTCTCCCCAATGAGTCTCTTTTCCTCATCAACACCTCTGATCCTTGGTACGAAGACATTCTCCTTTACCTTCAAACCCAACGTTTTCAGCCTAACATTTCTCATGAAGAGCGTCGATGCATTCGTCACCACTCTCGTCATTATCTCATCATCGGTGACACCTTGTATCGTCGTGGTATTGACACCATCCTTCGACGATGTCTGATTCACGAGGAGGCTGAACGTGTTTTGAATGATTGTCACCTTGGTGCCTGTGGCGGTCACCTTTCCGGGATGGCCACAGCCCAAAAAATCCTACGTGCCGGCTACTTTTGGCCCTTGATTTTCAAAGATTATATCAAGGCAGTCAAAAAATGCCCACCCTGCCAAGTCTTTCACAACAAGGCACGCACCCACCCTACTGCGTTGTACCCTATTGTTGCCATCGACCCCTTTGCCAAGTGGGGTATCGAATTCATGCAGTGTAAGCCTACCTCAGCCGAGGGGCACGGTTATATAATCGTCACGATCGACTACTTCACCAAATGGGTTGAGGCTATGCCTACCTTCCTGAACAATGGTCGTACCACAGCTCTGTTCCTTTTCAACCATATCATAACTTGTTTTGGTGTACCATGTGCCATTGTCACTTATCATGGTGCACACTTCAAGAACCAGAGGATGAGTGAACTGCATGTCAAATTGGGTTTTCTCCATGAAAACTCATCCCCTTACTATCCTTAGGCCAACGGACAAGTTGAGGCCATCAACAAAGTCCTAAAAACCATGATCCAACGCATGGTAGGGGAAAACAAGACATCGTGGCATTTACAACTTTTCTCCGCTCCCTGGGCTTATCGCACTTCTGTGAAAACCTCAATTGGATTTACTCCTTTCCAGTTGGTGTATGGCATTGAATCCATTCTACCAATCAAGTGTGAGATTCCATCACTCAAACTTAAAGTAGAACTCTTGCCCCATACTTCTGCTGAAGAAGAATGATTCTTGTATCTATCCAAGCTGGACGAAACACGTCATGATGTTGCTCTCGTTAATGAGGCACATCAAAAATGAATTAAGAGTCAATATGACAAATCTGTCCACCCTCAGACTTTTGCAGAAGGAGACTTAGTCCTCGTTTATGACCAAGCCCACGATAAATTGGGGACAGAAAAGTTAGAACATTTGTGGCACGGTCCTTACATCGTGAAGCGTGTTCAACACAGAGGTGCCTACGAATTGTAGATTATGATGGAATTTCCCTGGGAGAGCCCCGAAACGGGCTTTACCTTAAAAAGTACTATGCTTAAATTACCTAGCATCTGTACTTTGTACATTATTGTATTTTAGTTTGGTGTGTCTATTTCTTTCGTGTGCTCGAATCTTTACCATTGCCACTCATGATTGTGCTTGTGTTTTCATGCGCGAATGACGTCTTCCTTTCCTATCTTTTTTAGGTTTGTGGATGGTGCTAGTCGACATACCTAGAACATTGCTTCGACAGCATGGGTTATTTACCAATTTGACGAGGTGGTGAGTTCAGGAGGTATCTGCTTAGGACCAGCAACCAACAACATGGTAGAATATCATGCTGTCATCAAACTGTTGACCCAAGCCTTCTCCCTAGGTATCTTCCATATCATTGTTTACTTAGACTCCCAACTCGTGGTCTATCAACTCAACCGTATCTACGCTATCCGTAGTCCTATCCTTCTACGTCTCCACCTACAAGTTCGTCGTCTTGAACGAATGTTCGATTACATTGAATATAGACACATTCCAAGAGAACTTAATAGTGTTTCAGATTCGTTAGCTAATTACATCATGGATCGGTATCTCGCCCACATATAAGATTTAAGGAAAGAAAAATTGTACATCACATGTAAATTAAAACACATCACAAACATCATCATGTACAAATCATTTGGCACTGTAAAAAACTCAGAACTGTATATATATATATATATATATGGCGTGACTGAAATGTTTTTGATTACATCAAAACATATAGAAGAGCAAAATGTCGGGTCTTTAAACCCCTACAACATCGCCTGACAAGGCATACAAAAATATGATCACCAAAGAGACTCTAATCTCCCTGTACTAGATTGTGCTGCGAGTAACATATCACTGCATGCACTACGCATCTCAGGAGAGAATTGACATTCTCTGGCACTCCCACAGTGTGCCTCAACAGATGTAAAGGCACTTCTCCCCTCCGTAGAGGAGGAATTCCCATCATGAGGCCTTGGAGGTTTCTTTCAACCTCCCAGAGACCTATCACTGGTACTCCCAGATCCGCTACAACCAGAGCAGCCCCACGACGTCCTGGTATCGGTATATCGGCTGGGCGCATTGCTCCCTTGTCTGCATGTTGAAAACAATACATCTTTCAAAAAACTCTTCTATATATCCAAAAAAATACATATATATCAAAAGCTTAAAAAACAAAAACTAGACAAGGTATGGCTCAATTTCTTACCTGACACATCCCAGTCTTCCCCCGCGGGTAAAATCAAATCCATACTCCCGCGGAAGTCTACCTCAGCATATGGGAAGTCTTCTATCCAGAGATACTATCGTCTCAGCCAAGCAAAGAAATCGCCAGTGAAATGGAACTCTGACTCCGCTACTAGCCTCGGAGATAGACTAGTCCACCTCTCCATCCTTGGTTCGTCCACTAGTCGCACTGCCAGTGCTATCTGAGGCTACATCTGGGGGATGCACTCCAGGAAAAATGAGACTAGAAAAGAGCCATAACCAAACTGTTTCTGTCCCATCCGGCACCGTGAAACCTGTTCCTTCACATTTCGAAGGAACCCTGCACTCCAGTTGAACAGTGTTGGTTCCAAATACTGAACACCATAAGCCACCTGCCATCTTGATGCTAGATGTGCGTTAGTACTACCTGTCATGCTCATGATGGAAAACAGTATCGACCGAAGGGGTAGCTCTCGGATATCCTTGATAGGGATTCTGCCCCCTACCAGTCTTGCTCTTGGAACGCAGTGACATGCCAGATACACACCCACTTGTTCAGGTAGCGTCCTCTACCCAAAAAAAGATATGGGAACCCCTCTCTTTGAGAGGCCAGTCAAGAAATAAATGTCTTCCAACTCAATGGTTAGAAGTTGTGTGCCAATCTGGAATCCTTGCTCTGCAATATCCCATAGGCCGATCATATGCTCAAGCAACAAAACCTCCTTCTTCATTTTTTGCAACTTGAAGAAATTTAATAAGACACAAGCTCGCAATGTGGCCCATGTGTGAGGACTCCACAAGGCAGCCAAGTCATCAATCTCATGTTCTCGTTCTTTCCACTCGATCATGGCCGCCGGAATCACCTACAAAACAAAAAAAGAAATTTCATTATTTCAACGTTTTGGTAATTTCGGCAAATTTTCAAAAGTAATATAAAACATGAAATCTAATGCCCACATCATTTAAATAGACCACACCCTCTTTTACAATCATCACGCCCTCTCTTAGCCATTCGACATCCATCATACAACAATGAAACGTTTTTAAATGCAAACAATTTCCCTTATGGTTGCATGGGCATTTGTGGGGATTTTTCATGGGTTCTTTGCCAAAAATGACCCATCTAATTAGCTATTGAGGCGTTGGCATATTGGCCATCTCCTTCTAAAAGGTTTTTGCAAAAAGAATCCCCTTTTCCATCATTTTTAAAAGAGGCCGATTTTGATCTTTTTGGGGCAACTTAGGGCTTCATATTTTAAATTAAATGCTGCTATGAAAATGAATATTAAACCATGTAATTGAAAGAGGGAGAGATGAAGATCTACCTGGTCCAAACGGCAAGAGAAACAAGATCCACCGCTGAAATGAGAATCTCCACTACTCCAAAATCTTTGTGCAAAATGAAATGGTAAATGGAATTTTCATTGTATTGCTATTTATAAATTTCCATTTTTTTATAAGGTATAGTCATTTATGGGTTTTTCTAACAATATAATGGCCTCACTAAACCCCTGGTTTGTAGTTTTGACATCATAGGTTTCCTGGCAGTTCTGATGAGTTATTTACCTTGTCACACTTATGAGCATAGTCTTGGTTCGTTCTCAAGCTCGAAAACATCAGAATGCGCCGGGTAAACTTTTATCTCTTTTTCAGACCCGCATGGAAACACGAAAAAGGAACCCCCCCGTAGTCATCTTTAAACCCTTTTCAGACTCTCTAAATATGAAAAGATTGTCGAGTGACCTTGCTTCCTTTCACACTCGTTAAAAGGTTAGAAAGGGCATCTTTCGAGAGATAGTTTATCTCTTTTTCGGTCTCGTTAGACTACTGTACGAAAAAGGAACTGAGAGAGTTCTCTTTTAAGTGTTTTTCCAAACTCTATAGTCCTGAAAAACCTTCGAGTTTTCTGTCTTTGGACTCGCTAAAGAACACATCGACAAGCCCATACTGGATCGAACCCTTACTTCTTCCAGTTCATTAAACAAAGGAAGAGGGACTTACCGAAGGTGAGTTATATCAAGCATGTGTTATCCTCCTCAAGCTCATTAAAATCAAAAAGAGGTACTCATCTATCTAGATGGGGAAAAAATTGAAAGAAGCAAGCCAGGCAGTCTCCTGAGAACATCACCAAGTAATTCTTAGAGTCACCCCTGAACACAGCACTTTGTCATTTGCACATATTGTAATCCGTTGAACCTCTACATTGAGCCAATCCTTCGAGTTGCTTTCACTCCTTTGGATCACCTGAATTAAGTCACAACATCCACTGCATCATCAAGTTTTGGTCCATGTCATGTTTCTGCTGTTGTGCCTCAGTGTTCAAGGGAAGTATCCGCCTCGAGAGTCATCCATCCCAAATATCTTGCCTCAAAACCTGTGTCAGTCCATGTCCATTTGATTTGCCAATTACATCTCTATGTCTGTTTCGTGTCATTGATGGGGGATACATCAAGGCCCTCCTTCGACGAGCCTATTCCTGTCGACTTCAGCACATTCTTCGGGAATTAGGCTTAGAAACAGTTAGTACTTTGGAACTTGCATGCCTCAATGGCAGGCCTCCTCACATTCGACAGTAGGTTTACATAATTGACCTCTGATCGGATGATTCCACGGATGTTCGACTCCAGCTCATCCATTCACATTCGTTGGAATGTACTAGGGTACCTTGGGAATCATTGACATTAATGGTGATCTCCCTCGCACTTGTTAACGGTTCACACTATTGACCAGTAATCAAGTGGCTTCTGCCATGTTCAACATCAGGACATCTATTCACATGGTTAGAATCGTACCACATTGGGATCGGTAAGAAGACCCTGGGTTATCACTTTGATATATACTTTGCCCAGGTTGCGAAGGAGTTTCTCTTGGACAAATGATGCATACACTGTTACATAGATACACTTTGTATTGGTCGTGGCTATGTCTTGTCACCTCGTAGATCCACTGTGTATTCTTCATGGCTACGATCAATTCAGGTCATCAGAGTATAGATCCACGTTGTATTCCCAGTGGCTATACCTTTTCATCAATATAATTATGGATCCGCGGTGTATTTTATGGCGGCCATATCTTGCAAATCTTGATCACCCAAGCATAGGTATGCCTGCCTTGGGTTTTGAAACATGTCATGATATTTGTTGGATGTTTGTGTGCAGCTTCCGTCAGGTTCTCCAAGTCTATACCCTTGCTTGAACGTCTACAAAGCATTTCAGTTATCAGTTCTCATCTTCTAGCTTCATACTTTGGGGGGAAATCTGTTACACCTCAATATTGCTCACTTCGATAAGTGTCGTAAGTGTCACATGATCCTCTCAACTGTCGCAAGTGTCGCATGTCATTCACAAGTGTCGCAAACATCAAACAAAGCATACTTCCATGATGACGACACCAAGGAGACATTTAGAATAACTTAGACACTTGATTTGGGGGAAGGAGAATGATTAACTGAATTCAAGGAACTCTTGTCACCTGAAAGGAGCTCTTAAACAAAGGTTTTGAAGGTGAGTGCTCCCCTACATCAGCCTTAGGAGCATTGGCACCCCCCTATAAGGTCTTAGGGAGTGTTATAACACTTATCTGCCCCTCTGAAGGAGAGCTATCCATCTTTGGAGTGTTGGCGCTCCCCTCAAGCTTCCTAGGGAGTGCTATAGCGCCCTGATAACCCTTTTGAGGGAGCATTGTCTAATCTGAGGCAGTAGTTGGCCCGTTGAGGACAATAAGGGGAGGATCTTCCAAGTTTGGAAGGCAGTTGCATTCAAATTCTTGGTTCTATCAGGAGATCCTTTATCCAAGGAGGGAATTCCTCAACTTGTTCTAAATATAACTCAAGAGGTTAAGCTTCTTTTAACCTATATAAGCAGGTTCTATGATGGTGACAAGGGGAGAAGAATTGCTAGCATGAAACCTATGATCTCATAGGAAACACACAGTCAACCAAAGGAGAGTGATCAGTGAAGCTGCTATCATCTAGGTCATGGATCATTCGAGCAAGGGTTAGACGAAGGGGACTTGACCAAGCTGTCGCACTCGCATCTACGATTGTAAGTACTACTGTCGTTATTCTCATTAATATGACATGCTTGGCATGTTTCTTTCTAGTTTGTGTCTGATCTTACATGAACTTATCATTGATAGATAGATCTGTTTTCAAGCTAGTATCAATAGAGTAGGAAGTGGTTGTACTTTGTTTCTCTACAGGACTCATCGAGGAGCAAAAGATTGGAGCTCAACTCGGAGCATGTAGGGACAAACGTCGATAAAAAGGTACCTCTCTTCTCCTTCCTTCTCATGTATTATTTTGTATAGATTTGAAAGGAAGTCAGTGTCCACGTTAAGCACTTTTTGTCTTAGAGTTAGGGTCTATCTCTTTGAGGCAATCTACCTGTCCGCAGGGAGATTTTCCTACAACAACCACAATTTTTCATTCCTTCGACCTTCATAATGAATTGATAATAGTTACAACACTTGTCGATGTGACTTCCATTAACTACTTGACTCAACCTGGGGCACATAGAGACTAACTTTTAACAGGACCCGACTCTCTGTGAACAACATACTTGTACCATTTATGCGTGTTTTGACTCTGACATACCTTCCTGTTTCCAAGGGCCAACTGACCACTTGCTAAATTTAACCCCTTCATTGTTACATACCTATACAAAGAAACACTGGATAAAAAAGTATATATGAAGTGAAAATACATAAAATCCAGACTGGTACATACCTGTAACGCTTTCTAAACTAATTATTTGATACTCATGGGGTCGTGTCAGGTTTCAAATTGCTCGTCTTTCTCCTATGTGTGCTCTGAAACTCATTTGCACACAAAATGGTTTCGTTTACAATGAATCAAGAGAATTTAAAATGGGGAAGAACTTACCTTGTCATATCAACCATTTAATCTAGGTGATGAGTGGAATTCAAACAAATCTCTCGTCAAATCTTTACAAATTAAATTCATCATGGGTTGACGACAGAGGCACGAAGAGTGATGTGTTTTATCGGTAATTTCAAATGGTTGTTTTTATTCGGACATGAAGTAGCAACTAATGAGATATTTGGCATTAATTAACCTCTTAAAAGCCCATACTCTAATTGTATCTAGCGCTAAAACATCCCATCATGTCGCTTTCTCAGTGGGTGGATCGGGGATTGACGATGTGCCATGAATGTTTTCGTTGATGTCCTTTTGCCAAAAACCTCCGACGCCGATCTATTTCATCGTACGATGATGACGTGGAAAAACTGACTCGTGGTGTGACTTGGACATAAGGCACCAAGAATGACTTGAGGTGTTACCTGGACATAAGGCACCAAGAATGACTCAGGGTTGATCTAGGCTATACGGTTTCTCCAATCAGGAAAAGACACATGGCATTAAACGACTAGTGACTTAATTCACGCATATTAGTCGAGGTCGGGGCTTTCTTCAAGTTGTGCATTCTAAATAAAACTAGTTTTGTTGATGTCGAAAAGGTGTCAAGGATTGATGATTGGGGATAAACCTATCACGTAATTTCCTTTGGGTTAGCGTCTTCAAAAAATCATCGATGCCGAAAATGCTTCGGGAATTGGTGATCAAGGATAAACTTTTCACGTGTTTTCCTCTATATCAGATTCTTTAAAAACTCTCGATGTCCAAACACTTCGGGAATTGGTTATTGGGGAAAATCTTTAGCGTGGTCGAAATGTTCGGCGTCATTTGATTTTCCCTGATTCTAACAAGCGTGTCAGGTATCGACTATCGACAATATCATTTCCCCCTTCCTTAATGTTTACTTCCTTCACCTTTTATCGATGTTGAAGGGGATAAACTATCATCAAGGTCTGTGTGTGATACTTGTAGCGAAAAAAAAAACTTCCCTTTCACTGTCACCGATGAAGATAGGGTCTCGACGATTGAGGCTTTCTGAGTGTTTCCTTTTCACCTCTTAATTCCTTCCGATGCCGAATTTTGGAGTGCATTGGGTGAAGTGTTTTGGTTGTTTGATTCCTTATTTAAGTGTTAAGCCTCTTTTATTCATGGGGTTTCATAAGTTAGAAAAACTTGAATAGCTAACAAGAGTCAAGAGAGCAAGCAAGACAAAACATTTTCTCAAAATAAAATCGAATTCAGACAGTGCAAAAAATCAAGTGGTACCCAAAAAGTGGAAAATTGACATAGTATTTTTAGGGTTCATAGCCCCGGCAGAGATATTTTCATACCCTCTCCTACTGTGCACTCATTTTATATAGTTGACTTTTGTTTCGGAAGAATGCCACGAGCGAGCGGGAGAGGATGACGCCTGTTATTTTCAAAATATAAGGTGGTTAAGGTGAAACTCACTAGCTATGTCTTTGAGGTGCATGTATTCCTTTTCATATTACCATCTTTCCCTTAAGGTTTTACCAGACCACTAAGCAAACACTTCTTCATTTATCCAAATTTGTTCTTCTGCACAAGTTAGATAAAGAATTTCTTGAAACAACCGTAGGTTCCTCAGCGTTTCTTATGTTGGTATTTGAGTGACGAGTAAGGAATATAGTTCGCTATGTTGCATGATTTGAAGTCAATCGTTGTCTTGCTAAACACAATATTTCAAAAGCATAGGAGAAGAATTTCAAATGATAAAAAAAAAATGTGTAAAATGCAAAAGATAAAATGACGTATCTAGAATAAC
>ML784773.1:191444-211021 GCA_009831015.1 Picea engelmannii | reverse complement strand
AGAGCATTAGGTTCCCACCTCAGATTCTGCAGTTGATATGTTCCTAACCCAATCTTCTCATCCCCCTGGAAAGGTCTGAGCAATATGTTCTTAAACTTAGAATGTTTTCCTTTAGGCTCATTTGCTCTATCCCACTTTAGGACTAAGTCTCCTACTTCAAAATTCTTCTCTTTAGACTTATGCTTATCAAACCATATTTTAACTATCTGCTGGTGGGATATGAAATTTTATTTAGCTTTCTATTTTTCTTACTCTAGCATTAGTAGGGTTTCAATTCTCTGTTTTATGACTAATGAGGGCTCCCCTCTAGAATCTTGGGCAAGTTGAAGAGATGGAAGATAAAGCCTGTTCGGGAGAATGGCTTCATGCCCGTATACTAGAAAGTATGGGGAGTTCCCTATATCTTCTTTGGGTGTGACTCTATCAGCCCACAAAGTGTTATGAAGTGCATTATGCTGATTCTTATGATTGTCTGTAACCGTTCTCTTTAATATTCTTACGAATTTCTTATTAGTTAATTCTGCCACTCTGTTTCTCTGTGGATAATAGTTTGCAGAGTATCTAATCATGATTCCTTTGTCTAGAGAAAACTCCATTAATAGGGTGGAATAAAAATAAGTTTCATTATCGAAGACAAGGATAGAGGGGACACCGAACCTTGCGATTAATTGTTGTTCTATGAATTGGATAACCACCTTCTCATTTACATGAGTCAGAGGAATGGTTTCTGCCCATTTTGTGAAATAATCGGTGGCAGTAAGTATGTACTTATGTTGTTTTGAAGATCTTGGTGTAATTTCCCCTATGATATCTAACCCCCATTGCTCAAAAGGCCTAGAAACGGTAACTGGTTGGAGTGGAATTTTTTCTCTCTTCTCCCTCCCAATGCTTATTTGACAAGTTTTACAGTTTCTAGCATATGTGTGAGTGTCCTTGAATAAAGTGGGCCAATAATAACCATCTCTTAGTATCTTATGAGCGGTGGTGTCTCCCGCAAAATGTCCACCTGCAGGACCATCATGGAGCTCCTTAAAAACCTTGTCTTCATCTTCACGTTCGAGACATCTTAAAAGTACCCCATCATAATTAACTCGGAAGAGTATCGAATTTATGAGGCAATATTGTGCGGATTTTAACCTGAGAGCTATCATTTCCCTTGGGTTGAGGTTTTCTGGGAAATTCCCATGGTGTAGGAGGTAAGTTAGTTTCTCATACCAAGACTCTTGTCCCGGGGAAATGTACGATGCTTCACAACACCATAATGCTTCTCCCATCCAGGGTCTTCATTTACTTGGTCTTGAGCTTCGGCTGCCACTTTACATAACCCCTATCTTTTAATCAATTTAGCAGGTTTTATATCTAGATCAAATTATTGGACTACTTCCATCCAGTTCCCTCTTCTTTCCCCCATCTTCTATTTATTAAATAGGGATCGAACTGCGGGGTGAGGCACGATTACTTTGGTATGGTTCTTGAGGGTGTAAGATCTAAAATGTTTTACTACCTTATAAACTACATAAGCTTGTTTATCTATAGCAGGCTATTTTAGTTTGGAACCTTGAAGGTTAGTGCTCATGAACTATATCGGGGCTTCATTTCTGTCATCATCCATCTAAGTTAACACTGCAGCTAACGACTGGTCGGAGGCGGAAGTATAGAGGAAGAAATATTTGTTGAAATTGGGACTTCGCAACACTGGGGCTTAAGAGATTGCAGTCTTAATGTTTTTGAAATCCTTCTTTTGTTCATCATCCCACTTAAACTCAGCATCCTTATGAATCATTTTTTGTAGGGGTTTGATAGTTTCCGCGAAATCGGGGGTGAATTTCCTCATAAAAATGATTTTCCCGAAGAACGACTACATAGCCTTTTTGTTGTGAGGTAATGGAAGTTGTGCTATAGCCTTAATTATTTCTGGGTCTATGTGGATGCCTACTTGAGATATAATGTGGCCTAGCAACTTACCTTCCTCGACACTGAAAATAGTTTTCTTAGGGTTTAAGGATATGTCGTATTTCCTACACCTTTCGAAAATCTAGGTTAAGTGTTGCATGTGATCTTCTCTGTTCCTTGAATACACAGTTACGTCGTCTAAATAAAATACTACACACTTGTTGATTAGTCCCCAAAATTCTACATCCATAGCCCTCTGGAAGGTTTCTCCTACATTGATTAGCCCAAAATCCATGCGTTTTTAAGCGAAGGTTCCCCACTTGGTTCGAAAAGTAGTTTTCAAGCGGTCTTCTTCTGAAACTAGAACCTAGTTGTAACCTGAGAAACCGTCCAGTAAGGAGAAAATCTCATAGCCAGACACAGTCTGTAGTAGTTTCTCCATTAGTGGGATCGGGTAGTTTTCCTTTTCTGAAGCTCTATTGAGGCTTCTAAAATCTATGCATAGGCGGATCTCCCCAGACTTTTTCCTTACAGGAACCACATTTTCTACCCACACGGAGTGTCTGACCTGGAAGATAATCTTGGCATTTAATAGTGTCTTTAACTCTTTACACATGAGAGGTTCTAGGGAAGGGCAATACTTTCGAATCTTCTGTTGGAAGGGTTTCACTTTAGGTTTTAAAGGGATGGTGTGTTCAAAGATACGGGTAAGATAAGTTTTCAGATCTCAGTAGGACCACACAAAGACATCCTAATATTGTCTGAATAGTTTAAGATAGGCCTTCCTTTATTCTTTGGATATGGTCTTGTCGAGGTTTACAATTTTTGGGTTTTTCGGGGTTCCGATATTTATATTTTCATGCATGGGATAGGAGCTATCGGTCTTCGCTATTTTTGATCCCTTAAATCTTTCTTTTAGGTCAAAAAGGTTTTCCAAATTAGCTATTCCCTTCGGTATTGTGTGGGACTTCGATTTGTCAGTCGGTTGATTTGTTCGAGGGTCATTTTCCATTGATTGTTCCTGGAATACTTCATCGTCAATGGCTAAGTATTTAAAATTGTCCTAATTGGTCAGAAAGTTTATAATCTGTTCGTCTCCAAAAACCTTCCAATTAGAAATATTGTTGGGCACCGAGGGTTTATATAGCAGTTCTACAGTAAACCGAGAGGCTTCATAATCCTCTAGAGTTGATAGCCTTGAAGCAGCAATGGCCAAAGAATCGAAAAGAATGTTCTTCGCTCTGGGGATTGCTATAATGTTGAAAGCTTTAAAATGTTCTATTAGCTTGTGCACTTGTTGTTGGTAATTCTTTAGGTGTGGAGAATTGTAATGTATAGTATTCCTTATCTGTCTTATAATAATTTCGAGTCTCCGAAAACTTTCAATTCTTGGACGTTCAAGTCTATGGATTTCTTTAACCCTTATACTAGAGCTTCATACTCGACAATGTTAGTTGAGCATTCAAATTCTACTCTATAGGAGAGGAAATGTCGTTTTCCCTCTAGATTAATGAGGATACACCCTGCTCTTGATCCTTCCTGTGATTTAGATCCATCAAAATATAGGGTCCAAACTTGTGGGAAAAATATATCATCTTCCTCTTTCCTATTGCTTTCCTCCTTTCCTCCCGTTAGTTCTGTGATTTCCAAATCAGGTTCTTGGCAGAAGAGGGTTTCCTCCGTTGTCGTCGGCAATTCCTCTCTAAAAATCATTTCGTAGTTTTGAGTAAGAGGTAAATTATATGAGAGAGGGTAGAAGTTCCCAAAGTAGGAATCACATGGATAATTTCCTAGTACAAGGAAATTTGTTGATGAGGGTTCGTTTAGGGTTTCTAGGTCAATAACAATATGTTTTAGATATCTTTCCCTATCAATTCTGATCATATTTTTGTGTCCCTTTAAGGGTAGCCAAAGGTGTGCCCAATATGTGCTAAAGTATTCGTTTAAATTTTCAGACCAATCTCGACTTAATAACAATACATAAGCTTCTGGGATATCTACTACGATAATGTCGATTACTTGCACAAATTTAGGGTGAGGCTCTATTCTGATCATCACATCTTTGAGTTCTCCCATGACCTTCACCTGGGTTATGTCTAGTTGTATTACATGTTTTTCACTTTTGAGGGGGACTGCTTTTAGTTTTTTCCAAATAGACAGTGGTATAACATTAGAGGATGCTCCTGAATCGACCAAGAAGTTATGGAGGTTTCTATTGAAGACTTCAAACATTAAAAGGAATGGTGGAAAAAAAGGTTTTCCCTTCTTATCTTCAGAGAAAGCATTCACAGTTGGTTTATTTCCTATATATGCAGGTGTTAGATCTCTCCCCTGATCAGTTATTTTCGTAGGATTTTCTACCGATTTCAATGCTTGTAACAGGAAGTCCTTTTTCTGAGGAATTCTACATATGTCCATAATTGATATAATAGCCTTCAACTTCTTCAAATATTCTACTATGTTGTAATCCAGATTGGGAAATTCCCATGTATGGATGTTTATAGGGTTTCTTCGGGGAACAAAATGTGCTTTTGGGTGATCGGGATTTGGTCTCCCTATCAAAATTTGGGTTGTAGTAAGTTCGTTTGAGACAGGTTGACCCCTACTTCGGGTTTTCATAGCCAAGACTTCTACAGGTGGTTCTTGAATCTCAAACAAGCCATCGAAAGGCATAGCTAGGTCAGGATCCCATATCAACATGGTTATTTCTTCTGGTGGGGAAATTTCTTCCTAACTGATGATATTCATACTAGAGTTGCTTGATTGTTCAGTTAGGGAGACTTTGTCTAGAAACCGATTGGCCATCAAATTCATGTCATACACCCATTGAGGGAAGTCTCTTTTGGAGTGATTATCTTGATGATAAGTGCAGAAAGAGACAGATGCTACATTTCCCAGATCAATGTTTAGGTTGGATGAGGGAGGTTCAATTGCTTTGAACAGTGGATTCATTTTAAAGAAATTTTTATAGGGCCTATGGCCTTGGTTTCCCTCCCCTGTATTTCTCTTCATGTCTATGATTTTGTTTGATAGTTTTTTAACCATGCATTATAGGTAGTCTATTTCCCCACTTCCCTTTTCAAGAGTTTGTTCTGTTTATTTCCCTGGAGGTCTAGTAAGAAATAGTCCTCTCCTGGGACGAGGCTGAACTTATTTCTTAACTAATGAGACCTGGCCTTCCTTAAACCATTTCATTTGGAATTCTATCATTTTGGCTTCTTCAAAATTCTCAGCTAGGGTTATTTTGGCAGCCCTCTTCACAAACATGGAAATGGAAGTTGGGAGAGAATTATCATATACTTCGATTTGGAACACCTAAGTGGGTTTAGCTTTGTGATGGAATTTGTTTAAGATGGTGGTAAATCTTTTATTAAATTCTTTGACCCTTTCATTCAAATTCATGGAGGCGGTGAACAACTCAATCATCAAAGCTCCTATAGTAGTTTCTTCTACAAATTTATCTAAAAAGTCTTTTTGAAACTTTGTCCAACTAGTTATCGATTCTACAGGTAAGTTAAAATACCACGTGGAATTAAAATTCTCGAAAGTGTAGGGGAATATCCAGAAAACTACGTCTTCATGTTGGATATTCATGAATCTGATAGCTAGTATGAATTTCTTGATATGGTATTCAGGCAATCCTGAGGTTTCAAGGTCAAATTTAGAAAGTAATTTCTATGGTTGTCGGAGAAGATTATGTATTCATCCTGGGATGGCCAAAGCATCTCTAGCCAACTAAGGTTGATTGTTCTACTGTGAATTCCCCCTTTCTTCATAATGATCATTTTTATGATCTTCCATATCTTCAGATCCTCAAACTAAGCATTTTGAGTTATACCCTTCGTCTTCCAAAAAATCATCTGGCTCAGAGACATTGTCGGTTGGTGTTTCATGGATTAGGTTAAGAGGATGTTCGATTTCGGTGAGAGAGAAATATATCAGGTCTTCTACTGTGTGCACAAAAACCTAGTTGGGGGTATCGACCATGGGTCTACTTACTTGTTTTCTTCGAGGAAGTATCGGAGCTAAGGAAAGTGCACCAATCTATTGGGCGTATGCTCTTGTGATTCTTCTGAATTGATTCAATTCCTCATGAGGGAGATCGTAAGGTATGTCTAGGAACATGAGTTATTCCTTGTGTTGATATGAGTTACTCGTTTTAGGAGTACTCAATGTGTGTGGGTTGTCTTGAGAATGACTAGCCATACATGTGGGTTGTTCTGAATCTACAGGCTGTCTGAAATATTATGTGAAATATGTATTCATCCATTCATTCTTCAGGCCCTCCTTCTAGCACCAATTCTGTTGAGGGGTCCTAAATCCCTTTAAATCAACAGTAGGAACCAAACTCGCCACTGAGGCCCAATTAGACTCTACAACATTTAATAGTGGAATGGTTCTCCATATTTTTCCATTCCTCCAAAATAATCGATGGCCTTTACGTTTTCTTGTGAAGGTTTTCTCCTTCAGTTCAGATGTTCTCTTTTTTTTTTGTATTTTCTCTTAGGTTAGACTAATATAAGATAGGGCCAGTATAAACCAACTAGGCAACAAAATGGGAACAAAATTTAAATACTGGAGAAGAGGCTGAGCTTGGGATAACCCTTACACTCTAGCATGCAGACAATGATTGTCTACCACAGGCCTAGTACTAATACATTAACTGTGAAGGTATTCCAATTACCGACCGAGATACAATTTATCAGAAGAAAACATGCATGTGATAAACAATGGCAAGTAAAATAGTTCACTCAACTCCAATCATCAATCACAAAATAACACAATGATTAATCTTCATCATTAAAGAAAGAACTGTAAAATATTGCATCATATAACTTATCAATAGATTTAGTAGCTCTTAATCGTTACAACATCCATTCATGAGATGAAATAAGAAATAATTATTCTCCACATCCAATCATACACCCATTTGATGAAAACATAAACTTGTGTTTGGTCCCAAAAGGACTTCTCAATTAAAGGAAGCTCTGAACTAGTTCTTAACAAAACCAAAAAAATGAGAGTTTCTTACAACAACCATCGACCTTTAACTAACTGGTTGATCCTCTTATTTATAAAATAAAATTAACTAAAAATAACTTACTAAATTGCAATTAGGTAAAACAAAACTCACCACATGGTGCTCTTTTCTGTCAATTTTTCTAAGAGTCATCTCAAGAAATCACTTAAGAGGGTGACTCTTCTCGTACTATGACCACTTGATGAACAGATCCTCGCAGGTGTTGGCGTATGGGAATCTATGTTGTTCTATCGGCGCCGAGTGAATCTCTCTTATCTCTATTGCATGTGCCTGATACTTGACTATACTAGCACTTAACTATTGTAGCATATCCCGAGCTTTGATCAGATGCTCCATAAACTGGTGTCATGTCTGCCACCTTAGCTATTTCCTCAGTCCATGATGAGTCTTGTTCAATGCGATTCTTAACTATGTCACGCAAGTCGACAAAGTCGTCGGGTGTGCCAAACTCACGGAGGCTGATATCCTTCATTTCCTTGTTGATTTTAACCCAACTCTTCTCGCACTTGGCCCATTTTTCTTGAATCTCCCGATGAGGCTCCCAAGCCAGTTTTTCCCAATACTCGGTTGATTTCTTGATGCGGTTGATGCTTCTTTCCCTTAACACCCGGATGTCATTTTATTTGGCATCTCATCCCTATTGCACCACTTTGATATAGTCGATTCTTTCCACTTCTTGTTCCTCCTTCTCGTACCACCTCTCCACATCTTTGCATGTGGCTAGCGCCATGAGGGTGTCTTCTTCCAGCTCATCTATCCTTGCAGTGAACATGTACCATTCATCTGTAAACTTGTTGTAGGCCTCCTTTAATTTGATCCTTGGGTACACCACAGCCTATGTGGTGTCCTGATAGTATTTCTCCAAGTGGCGCAAATGTTCCAGTTCCTTCAGGGAAGTGACCATCTCCTCTTCATATCTTTTAGCTCTGTCCAGGGTGGCATCTGTGATTTATATCCCTGCACCGATGAGTTTGGATGTCTTAGCATGCTCTATGTTGATCAGATGTTCCTTTGTAGTTATGAGGATGGAGCGATCTAAAGTGATCCTCCTCTTCTTGGTGGTTCTCTGGACGATAACCTTCCTTTTCTGGTCATAATCTATGGCATGTATTTTGGATACTTCGTCCACGAGTTCAGGGATTTGTTGATATCCCCAGATGAGTGTATTCCCTATACTCTTAATGGTATATACTTTTCTAAGATTGAGTTCTTGAACTTCCTCCCTGTGTTCTGAAGGCCTGTCTTTTGTCTGTCGCTCATCGGGGGTTTGAGTACCAATTAAAATTGAGGCCTCAGGGGTAGGTTCAGTGCTTACTTGATCATTGACCGTTGAGATGTTGATTTCCTGTTGTGGGGCTTCTTCCTTTGGCTCGTCTGACCCTGGCTCATCCTTCAGACTATCTGCTTTGGTCTCCAGTGCATTGGCAAGCTTAGTGTATAAGACACTCTCGACTTGTTCATTCTATGGAGCCCCCTGAAATTGATCATCGGGAAATGGGGAAGATGTATTCTTTTGCTCCTTCTCCTCTTTGATAAGCACGGGGGTTACAAGGGATACCTCCAGGCACTCATCATCATCATATATTTTAATCATCTTGCTTAAGGTGTTTGATGCACTGGTCCTTTATAATGGTCTGACTATCCTTGGCTGAGCTGAAACACCTGTTGGAGATCCGACTGGTGGAGTTGTGAATTAAGGGTTGTCTAACCCAGTAAGTTCATCAATATCTATGAATTTAGGGCCACTTGGGCCCGTCTGGCTTTCATCTGGGTCATTGGTAGGGTGCCTTGTCATATTTATGATGTCTAGGTCATCTTGTAGCTGATCAATTATCCGTTGCGAATGTTCTAAAATGAGTAACCCCCTCTCTCGTGAGTCCTGAAACTTAGGGAGACCTCTACCCTACACCGAGGTTACCTGGGGAATCTCTGCTATTTCGGCTATTATCATTTGTTCTATGTCTCTAAGGGCCTCTTGAGCCGATTGTTATATGGTTGTTTCCTGTTCATCTAGGCTCATGGCTTTGAACTCAGTCATCTTAGGGTCATCCATCCTCGCAACCACTTCATCCCAGCCTTGGGCATTTTTTGTGAAGATCTCATCTTCGAATTTGTCATGGGCGTATGGCCAGCAAGATGACACTTGCGAGGCGTGCTTCAATACTAGACCCTTTGGGTCGTGTTTGCGGAAATGGTCAATCTGGAATTAGAACTCTAATTGACTCAGTCCTTATTGCTTAGCTTGGGTAGTGTCTTTCACCAGGTAGAAGCCTATGTGAAATCCATAGGGTATAAATGCCCATTTTTTATCTTCAATCAGGGTGGCATTATAGCCTTCTAAGATAGTTTGGTAGAATATCTCCCCCACTACTAGTCGATCAGGAACATGCACATGTAAAATATGTAGTGCTCCAGTGGCCCTGAAAACCATGATGTAGGTATCGCGTGCATCCAGATACCAGTGGCCAACCTTCGATATCATATTTTTGGCCGCAACCGATAGTCTTGGACATTCTTTCTTGAAAAGAACAAAATGAATGTGTGCAATGAATTCATCGCAGATGAGGGAGTAGGATTTTTTGTACCTATTCTCCCACAAGACGTCGAAATATACATGGACTGGGAGCTTTGGGACATGCCATCTTAGGTTCATACTGGGGAATATGTTTCAGGCACACATGACATCCAACAAGTATGATGCCATGTAGAAGGTTGGAGTTTCCCCTTATTTCAGTCTCTGAACCTATTGTATACAGATTCTCAGCTGATTGGAAATGATAGCTCCCCAGTTGAGGTCACTCCCACAAATAACTACTATGTACGCTAGAGGCATCCATGCCTCCAAAAACCTGGAGCAATCTCTCTCCCCATACAACTGGCAGATGAGAGCCATTAGGAAGATGTATGGTTCTCTTAGGTTGTTCATTTGGTACCATTCGGAAGTTCGGTTAGTGAATTTCTTATCTTCTCTCTACCATGAGGCCATTACCTAGATGGTGTCATGGTGCTCGTAGAATTTCACAATGAAATCAATATCTAGTCGCTCCTCTAGGTCTCTAAGATTGTAGTACTTCTGGACCTCTACCGGAAGGAAAACTCCGACACACTCACCATTTTCATCGTTGATTAGGCACTTTTGCATGTCTGTGTGGTCGATGAGCCATTGCAGTAGCTCTATACATGGAAACACCTGGGTTCTTCTTACTACCATGTGAAAGTACGACTGTCAGATATTCAAGAATACCTGGTTGTCGAGTGCTCTCACATCCATGTCACTGTCTGGAGTGTATTCAGGTAATTCTTCCCGACTGATCTTCTTGAAGAGTTCTCCCCAATGTGGGAGTGTCGTCTTGGTTCATGTGCTTTCCTTTCTATCTCTGAAGGATGGAGGTTGAATGAAATCCTTCTTTGTGGATGTTTTAATAACCGGTTCTGTTCTTGGAGAAAATTGTAACTATTTTGCTGCCCCTGGAGAGGAGTCTTCTCCTACCACTCGTTCTTTTAGCTTGGGCACCCTCAAAAATTTCCTAGTGGTTGGATTTCTCGGGGGCATTGTTATTGAAATTGAAATCAATCCTTTAGGGCCCGCGTACAGAGAAACACTAGATAAAAATGTATATATGAAGTGAAAACACAGAAAATCCAGAAAGGTACGTAGTTTTAACTCTTGATAAACAAATTATTTGATACTCATGGGATCGCAGTAGCTTTCAAATTGCTCGTCTTGCTCCTACAGGTGCTCTGAAACTCCTTTGTGCGCATAATGGTTTCATATACAATGGCTCAAGAGATTTTAAACTGAGGAATAAATTACCTTGTCATATCAACCATTTAATCTGGGTGATGAATGGAATTCAAACAAATATGTCACCAAATCTCTGCAAATTAAATTCAGCGTGGGTTGACGGTGAAGGCACGGAGGGTGATGTGTTCTATCGGTAATTTCAAACAGTTTTTTTGATTCATAAACGAAGTAGCAACTAATGCGAGATTTGGAATTAATTAACATCTTAAAAGCCTGGAATCTAATTGTATCTAGCGTTAAAACATCCCATCATGTCGCTTTCTCAGTGGGTGGATCGGGGATCAACGATGTGCCATGATTGTTTTCATTGATGTCCTTTTTCCAAAAAACTTCGACGTCGATCGATTTCATCATACAGTGATGACATGGAAAAACTAACTCAAGGTGTGACTTGGACATAAGGCACCAAGAATGACTCGGGGTTGATCTAGGCCATACGATTTCTCCAATCAGGAAAATACGTGTGGCATTAAATGAGTAGTGACTTAATTCACGCATATTAGTCGGGGTCGGGGATTTCATCAAGTTGTGTGTTCTAAATAAAATTGGGTTCGCCGATGTTGAAAAGGTATCGGGGATCAGTGATCGGGGATAAACCTATTACGTAATATCCTTTGGGTTAGGTCTTCGAAAAATCGTCGATGCCGAAAACGCTTCGGGAATTGGTGATCGGGGATAAACTTTTCGTGTGTTTTCCTCTGGATCAGGTTCTTCGAAAACTTCAAATGCCGAAATGATTCAAGAATCGGTGATCAGGGAAAACTCTTTAGCGTGGTCAAAATGTTCATCATGATTTGGTTTTCCCCGATTCCAACAAGCTTGTCGGGTATCGGCTATCGATGATATCGTTTCCTCCTTCCTTAACGTTTACTTCCTTTGCCTTTTACCGATGTCGAAGGGGATCGGATATCAACGAGGTCTGTGTGTGATACTTTTCATGAAACAAAACTTCCCCTTCGCCAACACTGATGAAGATAGGCGCTCAGCGATTGAGGCTTTTTGAGTGTTCCCTTTTCACCTCTTAATTCCTTCTGATGCCGAAATTTGGAGTGTGTTGGGTGAAGTGTTTTGGCTATTTGATTCCTTATTTAAGTGTTAAGACTCTTTGATTCATGGATTTTTCATAAGTTAGACAAACTTGAATAGCTAATGAGAGTCAAGAGAGAAATCAAGACAAAACATTTTCTCAAAAGAAAATCAAATTCAAACAGCGCAAAAAATCAAGTTGTACCCAAAAAGTGGAAAATTGACATAGAATTTTTAGGGTGTGTTGAGGGCTCAACAAAACCTCCTCAACGAAATTCTCTAAATTAGTGTGTTTTCTCGACATTATCACTTTAAAAAAAGTAGCTTGGGGTAGGTGAATGGGTAGGTGGGGTAGACAAATAGATGGTGATGTCTAGCTTCTAAAATCACAATTCGACACACAATCAGTTCTCTGATAGATCAATTAATCACAGGTGGCAAAAATTGGTCCCAACACAGTGACCAATGGGTTAAATAAGTGAGCATCATAATAGATTCCTCCAACGGGCAGGATTGCATCCATTGATGCGAATATGTTTGTTATGGCGTTGTCTCAAAGTCCAAAAGCTCATAAATCCATTTTCTAGTCGTTTCAAAGCGTCATTCTAATGGGAGGGGGGCCTCCAATGGTCATATAGGTTCACCAAGGCGAAGTCCCATTCTGCGTGGTTCTGCTGTTCTGGCAAGGTTCAAGTCCTACAAACCTGTCTCCTGTGAAGTCTTCCATCTATTCTATGTAGCTTCCTACAACTTTTCTAGCTTGGGATTTTCTTATTGAGCTTCCTTCCCTTCTTTCTTGTGATCTGAGTTCCTCTAACCATTTCTGGAATCCTCTTTTCATTCTTATTATTATCTTCTCCTAGCATGGTGACTTCGCCTTGTTGATGTTCTCTCAAAGGGTTCAAAGTTAATATCCCTTCTCTTACTACTTCCTGGGTGGATATACTTCTTTCTTGCATGGATAGGTCCTTCAAACCTTCTTGTGTTCTTTCAATTTTGACAACTAATTCTCTTGTCCTTTTCTACTTCGACTTATCTTCTCGTTCTTCTATTAGTCGATCTATTTTTTTGGCTATGAAATCCCATAGTTCTTGATTTTTCTTTTCTGCAGCTTATTCCTATGATTTACTTCTTACATGATCCTTCTCAATCCAAGTCTTTCCAAACAAGAGTGGGAAAGGGGCATTGTTCTCAACAAACTTAATGACTTCAAAATCCTCTCCAATCGATGTTCCATGAACAATAATAGGTACATTAGTAACTCTTCCATGTAGGGTTATCATCTTTCCTTTAAACAAGCCTATTCTTCTCAATGAAGGTACCACAATAGGCTTTCCCAAAATTTCTCAAGTTTCTTCTGTCATAATATTCACTTGTGTTTTTTCATCCAAGACATAGTCTATGTCGAAGTATTCTAATCCTATACTTATGTGATGTTTTACTTTCAGGATTTCTGGTAAATTGACATCTTTGTGATCATCCATCATTTCTTTCAACTATTCTAATGTAGTCTAAAATTTCTCTTATTCTTTCTCTTTATGATTCTCTAACATGCTCTTAGTCTCTTGATCTTTTTCTTGTCTCATGTTCATCCTTTCAACTTTATCAATCATCCTTGGACAATCTTCAACCTCATGACCAACAACATTACAACACAGACAAATAGGACCTATACCAGGGCATTCCTTAGCAAGATGTCCTGGTCTTCTACAGTTATAACATAGTGTCAATCCTATCTTTCTTTTGTATGTTCCCCAACCCCTTCTGTACTGCGCACTGGGAGCACAGTGTCACTAGTGCATATTGTAAAAATTCTGACATTTTATTTGTGGCGTTATGGACAAAATTGTCCATACTGTCGGAAAATAGAGGAAATTTAAAAAACAAAAATTCATATTGCCCGATAACGTTAGTATTGGCACGTTGACATCTCTCTTGCCACGTTGAGGTCTCTCTTGCCATGTTTTTGTCTCTCTTGCCACGTTTTCCACCTAGTCGTCTCTCTTGCTACGTTAGTGACATAGTTGTCTCTCTTTCCACGTTTGTGAAGATTGTTGTCGCACGTGCGACGTTGCCGAAACTAGGTTTTCACCTTCCAATGGTCACCTTAGTATGTTGACCAAGTCAAAATACTAACATCTAACATCTATACCAAAATCTATAAGCTCATGAATTTTAGTCAACATCTAACATCAATACCAAACCTAATTAGACATTGATTTCACAAATCTTAACTGAAAACATTGAACAACAATAAAGATTCAAACAAGTGCAGGATAATATGCACTGTATGTCTTAACAAGAGGGTTAAAGCTAAGCTTTATTTTTTTCAGCTTTTTAGTATTTTCTCTATTCTTCAAAAAAGTATTTTTTTATATTGCATTTCATTTCATTTAAATTTTTTATGAAACATGATGTAATTTATTTTTCTATAAAAGACAAAATTCTTCACATAGCCCACATGAATAAAAGTCTTCTTCTGACTTATGGCACTTTTATCATGCACCAGCAAAGCCACTGGTTTGTTATATGATCTTTAAGGAGAAGCAAACATTGTGGAAAATAATAGAAATAAGCACCTTTGGATTGCAAAGTGTGCACCCCAGATTTGAAAAGCACCCATCACAAACAACCGTAAGAGGAGCAAATGTTTCAAGTTCCTCGCCGGTTGTAGACTTGTAATTTACACCCTTCACAACCCCATCCTTCTCAATCAAAGAAAATACAGTTCCTTGCTCCAAATGAACCCTGTAGTCACATGAACTTTGATTCAAATTAGATTCTAGTTCACATTGCTCATACAAGACAACAATATACAAGAATGGAGCAGAATGAAATGCACATTGCAACCTAATAAACTGCGTCAATTTTGTAAATTAGTTATAATTGTAAGTCTCTTGCTTTATATGCACTAACTGCAATGCCAACCACCAAGAATCATTTGAAGCTGGAAAGAAGACCCAAGTTTGGATTGGTGTAAGTTTTACCCCAGTACAACAGGCATAGAAGGCTCAAGACATGTCATTACTACAATGGCCTAAATAAGTTAATGATAGGAATAGTACCCTGAAAGACTGAAGAATTGGTCCCTCTAACGTATAATGAAGTTGAAATGTACCCACATTTTTTACTAAGAAATGAAGGTACAAAATTTCCATCGACAACAAGAGTTCAAACACTCAAGGGTGCACTAGAATTTACTATATAGGCTTGTGAATGTGTTGCCGCAAAATGTTATTGTGTGCTACAACAAGCTATCTGAAGTTCTAAACAACAAGCAAGATTTCTTAAATCCTAAGCCACTCCAGAGGAGCAAGATGCTCATCAGACCTCCTCTTGTATAGAAGAGATCCTACTTTGTCTCTTTTGTAATAAGGGTAATAGTCTTATTAACCTTGGTTTATTCCCTCCTAAATCAAAGTGTGTGTCTCTAGCTATTCATAGTAAAGAAGGAGTTATTAAGAAAATAGAATCTCGTTGGCCTGTTGAGTTGATCTTTAAGGTGTGTATAGAGGGGGCTCCTGGTCTTTTGTCTTATGGATTACTAACAATGATTTGAGATTTGATTTCTGTGAGGTCACTTTTTTAATTCAATTTCGGCCACTGTGGACATTATTCCTTGCTACGTTTTATATGTGTGATTTATTAAATATTGGAATCCACTAGAATCACATGAGAGGTACTGCTACTGCTACTTGTGTGCAGCAAAGTAAAATGCTCCTCCCACTCTACTAGATTTTATGATCGGCGGTCCTGCTATTGCTGTGCAAAGTAAAATCCTCCTCCCACAACTAGATTTTATGGTAAAATCTCTTCCTTTCTCAATAAGAAAGTCATCTCCACGAGCTCCATCTTGAGTACGCAAACTCTCTCATTTTGGATAGAGGCTTTACCAAAATCTTTGCTTATCTGCTCATCTGTAGAGATATATATATTGGAGAACCACTTCTCTTTTCTGGACTTCATCATGGAGAATGTAATGCTTAATCTCAAAGTACTTCGGTCTTTCTGGAACACTGGTTTTTCTTTGAAGGCTTCATATAACTTTGATCATTACAGTATATCATGGTTGAATTCAACTCCTTTTGTTTCCTACTAGCTCATAACATCGTGGCAAGGCTCAAACTGGAACATATCCATGCGACACTTCTTATGTCATCATGAGATATTTGTCATGGATTGGCAATCCATCATCTTGATCTCTTGAGTAATCATTCTGATACAATATCTCTGTTTAAAGAAAGTCTTCACCACGCTTCACCAAGACTTCTTCTAAGGTCAAATTGAACATGTATTGTTTTTCATGGTTTCTATCATGGATATATACCTTATCATATTCAATGGATCATAGGATTAGCTACCTCCTAATCCTTGATTCATGTATGAATGCATGCTCTTCTTTTGGTAATATATAATCGTCTCCCTCCATCTAGCAGATTCCATGCTTCCGTCTGCATCTTTATTGCCTTATACAAAGTGTCACAAGTATTTTTCCAATTTCCTCTTGATTGTTGACTTCTTTCTGTCGTTACTTCTTCTAGATTTCTTCAAGATTGATTCTAATTTCAGCTTATCTTGCAGCTTGTCTTATAGTCATAGTGATAGCAGTCCTTATCTTTTTGTTCTTCCATCTGTATAGTTTTTCTTTTAACATATTATCTTCTAAGAAATAGATATGCAATATATGTACAGAAATCATGGTATGTACAAGAACTATGAAGAGTATTGTTACCTTGTCTTAGAAGAAGAAGTTTGTTTTATCCTGTTTGGTCTTCTTTGTAGGTTCCTCTTCTTCGACAACTGATGCTTCATGTGTCTCCTTCATTTTCTTTAGCTCGGGACAATGATTCTTGTAGTGACCATACTTTCGACAGTTGAAGCATTGTATTTCTGAAATATCTTTCTCTTGATTTGGCTTCTTCCTTGATTTGGCTTCTTTTTTTTAAGTTTCATATTCAATAGGATTAAGAAAAACCATATTTAAAGATTTATCATAAATAAATAAAAATTTATTAAGTTTAATGCACTCTTATCCTCATACATTTTGACTTTTAAATGTTTTAAATGTCATAGGAGGGGTTTTAAATGTGTCTCAATGTCATATGAATGTTAAACCATGTTGAAGGTATGTTAAACAATGTTGAAGTTAACCATTCGCGTGATTAGAGTGTGCACACTACCTCTGCGAGGAGAAAGGATATAGTTTGTGAGGAGAGAAAGGGGAGCACGCAAGTCTGCGAGGAGAAAGGGTATACTCTACAAGGAGAGCAAGGGGAGCACGTGAGTCTACGAGGAGAAATGGGATAGTCTACGAGGAGAGCAATGGGAGAATGCTAGTCTGCGAGGAGAAAGGGGATAGTCTGCAAAGAGACCAAGGGGAGCACACCAGTCTGCGAGGAGAAAGGGGATAGTCTCATGTGAGTAGAACAGTGAGGAGATAGTCTGCGAGGAGTCAGGGAGGAGATAGTCTATGAGGGAGAGATAGTCTGCGTGGAATCTGTGGAGCACACGACTAGTCAAGGGCACATGTGAGGGCACCAAGAATGGTTAGTACCCTATAAAAATTATCTTATTGTTATGGAAGTAACCTTGTCTTGGTGACACTCATGACCAATCTAGTGGTCAATTTGTAGTCCTGTTGGGTTATGTTCGTGCTCTTATGGTGTTAGGGTTAAGCTTCATATCATTTTTTATAGAGTTGGCCTAGGGTTATCACACATATTCAACACCTATATACATGAGGTGCCTCAACTACATTTATAATCAAGCATCAAGCATATCATGTAATCATACGATCCACATCACTGTGCTATCTTGGGTTATGGATTACATTGAATACTACTAGGGTACAATTGTACTTGTGCATATCTTGTGTTTTGGGTTTATTCTTGATTATTATTATGTATGTAGATTAATGTTATATTTATGGCTCTAAAAAATGAGCCGATGGTGGTTCTCCTCAAGGTGACATTTTTTTTGTAGGATTAAGGGAAGTTGGGAAACCATGGGAAGAATTTCGAAAGAAAGAAGATATTTTCAAAAAGGAGGAGAACTGCATAGGCACACTATCTTCAAATAATTGTACAAATTTCATTTTCATTGTTTTCATTAACCTTGATGCTATTTTTTGGCACAGGGGCAGACCCAGGGTTCAACGCTACAAGAGTGCACCAACAAATCCCTAACCACCGGCTCTTTCAGCAACACCTGTGAATCAGATGAAGTCTCACCCGAGGTAGAGGCAGGGGTGGGAGAAAGACTTAGGTGTCTGCAACCTTAGCTGGGATACAGATCTGTGATTATATCACTTACAAAGAACTTATCATCAATCATTTATCAATATTCAATCCTTATTATACTTCGCAAATAGCACAGAGCATCGCAACACTCATTTATATCTAAAGGATTCCAGTGCTTAACAATAGTAAAAAAAATCTAGTAAATCAACACTAAGAATATTCATTCATGTCAGATATACATTCACACACATCTAAGAAGCATAAAGAATCAGTAGATCTATCTAAATTTATCAAAGCACTTAGCAAAAGTAGAGATAAGCACATCAAGTCAAGGCACAAATCATAACACACAGATTTACGTGGTTCACCCCCACCCTGGGGATACGTCCACCAACTCTTCTTCACTATTATCATCGACCAAGCGGTTACAGGAACAAAGCCACCAAACCCTATTGCACACAGGACAGAAGATGTGCACATCTCGCTAGATCCTTGTTCCTTGTGTTATAGCACAAAGCCTTCTGCAACTTCTTACAATAACTTCCACTTAGCTTCTGGAAGTCTCATACAAGAACTAAGCTCTTACAGATCTTACTTCCACTTAGCATATATCACATAGACATACTATTCAACTCCCTCTCTTACATTTCCTATCCTTCTATTTATACATACAAAAGTGGGCCTAAGCATGGGTAAACCCGCGGGACGACATCCCTTTCCCATTACATTTTCCCAAAAACCCAAAAAGGGACCCAAAACTGGGCCGAGATTCTGCAATCTCCGCTTTGTCTGGCGCTCCATCTTCGACAGGCTGTCGAAGTCCCAAAAATGGTCAAATATGACCAAGTGCTCCCAAAACTTGGTCAAGGGACAATAGGCCCCCAACACTCACCTATGACTGTTAAGAACCAAATATCAATATAGCATAGAAAATCCTTAGAAAAAGTACTCAACACCTTGAAAAAGATATCATTTCAGATAATAAGCCCTTCGAGGGCGTAACCTCCTTTTACCCCACTTAAATGTTCAAGTACAAGATGATTCAAAATGAAAATGTCTCCTTGGTATATATAGGAGACTAGGAGGTATAATTACAACTAATGGCCTAAAGCCAACGTAAATAAAATAACATTACTAATATAATATGCCCCAATTAAGGGGTAATGAGCCAATATTAGGGCTGAACATGCCCCTCCCCTTGAGACAAGTGTTTTCTGCAACGCTTGAGTAACCTTGGATGCTTCTGTATAAAAGACTCATCTTCCAAAGTGGAATCTTCAGCCGGTAGTTTCCCCCATTTAATGAGATACTCTGAAATACATCTATTCCTCAGCTGGTGAATTCTTCTGTCAGTGATGTCTTCAGGCTCCAATATGATTTTTCCTTCCTCGTCAAGTTCTGGAAATAATGTTTGAACTGGGATCTTGTCGCCTATAACCTTCTTTAAGCATGAAACATGGAAAACTGGTTGTACTCGTGAAGATGCAGGCAGCTCCAATTTGTATGCCATAGTACCAATCTTTTGCAACACCTTATAAGGGCCATAGTACTTTGGTGATAATTTATTATCCTT
>ML784773.1:175326-188058 GCA_009831015.1 Picea engelmannii | reverse complement strand
TACGAAATTTTTCAATACTTCCATGATCTCCCCTTTTAAACCATCTATCTTAGTATCCAACTTAGCTTCCATTGAATCCATCTTAGTATCCAAATTAGATTCCATTTAATCCATCTTATTTTATAGTTCATTTATGTCCGTATGCATTTCTTCACCTTCATCAAGAGTCCAAGTAGGATTTTCTGGAGGCTTATTTGGTGTAGAAGTTCCTTTTTTGGGTGGCATATTGGCCAAGTATCACTTTTGATCCTTGATTTTGAGGTGGTTCTACTAGACAATATTTCTTCTATTGTATCTCCCAAGTTTTGGCCCTTCTGGGTATGAAACTTTATTTTATGTATTTCTCTACTATTTATTCTCTGCAATGCCATAGGTCTGATCAAAATTGGATGTGCCAAGTGGAATTTACGGTAACTTCCCCACAACTTGTCGATTTTTGGCCTTTCCAGGAGATCTCACTTGTATAGTGTGCCTTGCACACAATAATCGATATAAAATTTTGAACCTCACACCAGAAATAATACAGACTGTCCATGATCCAATGAAACCAGTCCCATGCAATTTGGATACCCTAGGAAGAAGTTATGATTGTTTTACCTGGAACACCTTCTTGAGACTAGTCAATAGGACTAGTCAGATACCCTATCTTACGCAGGGTGTATCTACAAATTAAAGATGACCCAAAACATAACATTTTGACCAGAGATACCTTACTAATTTATGTAAATATCCACTAAATCTCAGGGTCTGAAACATTACAGAAAAGTTTTTATAGAGAAACTTCCGCAATGACTCAGTTCAGGATGATTCCAGAACCCTATCTTGTAGAGGCTATATCTCCGAAATTATAAGGCCTAAAAAGATGAATTTTGAACCCAACGTATGTTGATCCATCTACCAAATATCCTCCAAGCTGTTCCTTTTGAAATGTTGTAAAAAAAAAGTTATAGCGAAAATTCCAAGGTGTCTCAAATGTAGCAGCGAAACCCCAAGACCTTGAGCTCTAATACCATATGTTAAGAACCAAATATCAATATAGCATAGAAAATCCTTAGAAAAAGTACTCAACGCCTTGAAAAAGAGATAATTTCAGATAATAAGCCTCTTCAAGGGGGCAACCTCCTTTTACCCCACTTAAATGTTCAAGTACAAGATGATTCAAAATGAAAATGTCTCCTTGGAATATATAGGAGACTAGGAGGTATAATTACAACTAATGGCCTAAAGCCGACATAAATAAAATAACATTACTAATATAATATGCCCCAATTAAGGGGTAATGAGCCAATATTAGGGCTTAACAGGAACTCATCCTGAGTCACTCTGGTCTGAGAAATTATGCTTTGAATGCCTCGAGCTTTGATCGAGCTCCTTCGACCTATTGTAGTGCTACTCCCTCTTGCTTAGTAAACTCCTGGATGAGTGCATCATTGACTAGTCCTTGTAGGTGTTGTTCTTTTTCACTCACAACCTTTTCAAGTTCTACTCCTTGGCTTTCAACTTCGGTGAACAGTTGGCATGCCTTCTCTTGCACTGGTTGAAGTCGTTGAGAGACTTCCATAACTTTAATTTGGATCACGTGGATATGTTGTTGGGTTTTGAATTTCTCTGGAAACTTCTTCATTATTTCAACTGGTGACAAGGCCTTCAGTTGTGCCTGTAATGTATCTGCATGCTGCTTTGCTTCCTGGAGCTGTGACTCCAATGCTTGTAACTCTGGATTCTCTGTGAGGTTTTCATAATTCCGAGTGCTCCTAGAGCTTAGTTGCTTGAATTCCAAAGAAAGGGCTCTCATTCTGTTAACTGCACTGCGAGCAGTTGCCTCTCTTAGGTCTCTGCTTTATTGAGGGGTCTCGAAAATAGTACAAAGTTCCAGGTCTGCAATGCACTGCTGAAGTTGTTGGATCACTTCTTCAAGATGTGCCACCTATTATGAAATTCGTTCTTCAACTCTCACTTCTATGACAGTCACAGTGCGAAGTGCTCTGTTGACCAGTTCCTTTACTTCTATTTGCTTCGCAATCAACTGGTCCTTGCTCTATTGTAGCTCTTCTTTCTTTTTGTCCCACTGTCCTTGAAGAGAAAGTTTTTCTCATTCGACAGCACTGCACTGCTCGACAAGTACTCCCTGTACCTATGTCAAAGCCTGGGTGTCTTGCGCTATCTCTTCCTGAGCTCGTCGAAGGTGAGCTTCAACTTTATCAGCGATCTAGTGTAATTAGGCTGGCTCATCTCCTGGTTCTACTGTTCCTGCTGTCACACTTGCTAGTCTGTGGGATTCAAATTCGCGATTGGCAAAAGTGTTCTTCATTCATGGTATGGTGAGATAAATAGGAAATCTTGGTAATGGTTTACTTTTTAAAGGGTATGATCCTCATTAATTCTTTTTTTTTTCGTTATGGCGTGGTCCAATGGTCTGGTGATGAGCCATCAATGCGTTCTGACCCATTCAAAGTGGTTGTTGAATGGATACATCAGCCTCCAACGACTATATTTCTTCGCCACGACGAAGTGCCCTATGTCACTGTTCTAATGTCCCGACGAAGTTCCAATTCTACAAAGTTTCTTTCTGCGAGGTGCCCTGTTGAGACCCAAAATTGACATCCCCATTACTCTATTATACCCTTCATCTATACCTTTTTGGCCTACCTAAGCTTGGGTGAATGACAAGAATGCCACCATTAGCCAATGATAAGGTCATAAGGTAAAGTATGGTTAATTCATGCATTTTGTGGTTTATTGAGTTAGGGGATTAAATATTTCATGTACTAATGCTTCAAGTTTCCATGTATAATATTTGACCTCTAGATAAATCTAGCCTTCCTATACCAGCTCAGTTATCTGGTACCTACACACCAAGACTGCCACTGTCTGAATCTGGTACCAAACGCATCTGGTACTAAAATCTCATATATTGCGATCCAGTACCAATGACCGTGGACTGTCGTGATCTGGTACCACCATTTGCGCACTGTTTTGATCTGGTACCATCTACCTGTCATGATCCGGTACCAATATAGAGAGCCGAATGTACCAAGTTTAGCTCCAGATCGCCCAAGACAATTAGTGGATGCTTATTTTCTTTAGCAAGGCTATGTTAGAATAGTTTGGTGATTGCCTCATCCTCATGCACTTCGTGTCATGAGGATGAAGCTAAAAGATGTAACTGAATAATTAAATTTAAACATTTGACTGATTTGCAAATCATGCCACCTCCTTGTGTTTCACGACTAAGATTGTTAAATAGCCATGGAAAGGATGGTGGAAGAAGAGGAGAGTTAGCATATTACCAACATGAAGCAGTGTGTGATATTGCAGAACATATTTTGACTAAAGACTAATAGAAGAATGTCATTTATCTCCATGTCTTGATTGTTTATGATTGAATATGAGTTGAGTTGTTAATAAAAGTTTGATGTTATGTTTTGAGATTTGAGTGAGAGTAATGTGTGGATTGAAGACAAGCTTACTGTAGACTTCAATAGCTGACCTGTTGAAGCGGCAAGGGCCCACCGCCCAACAAAGGTCAGCATCTTCATAGATTAGCATTAGAATTTGTTTTCTATAGTGTAAATGTTAAATTAGTTGAAGCTTTAACTTTGTTAGATGATAGCAGTACAGCTTAGACTAGGATTTCCATTATATAATTTCTTAGAGATCTTTACTTGCTCTGTTTTTATGAATTTGGTTTTTAGACATGAATGTTGGCAGCAGTGGTCAGACATATTTGAAGGAGAACTAGTGAAGTTCACAACAACACATTGTGAACCACAACATACTTAGTATATTGACTATTGAACTACCCATTCTATGTCTTGATGATTGATGTGTGATTTTCCTTTCATAAGTGTGGATTGCATAGTTAGTTTTCTGGGTCAGATAGTAGAGTTGATCTGTCAAACCAACTTCATCTCATACTTGCATGTGCCATAATGGAGTAGATAGCCTCTCTATGAAAGACAACCAAAGTGCATTGCAATTTGTTATTTTTATTTGTTTCCAGCATACATAATCTAGCTAGTTCTATACTCGTGACATTAGAAATTACCTTTCTTACTGGTGTCTTGTAACTCTGTTGCTTATGAATCCCGGATTGATAATTAATGAGTGCATTATACTAAACATATAAGAAGCACAACATGCCCTCTGGAACCTACTGTAACTTTTCAATCTTAGCATTCTTCTTACTCATCTTTCTAGCCTTCTTCCCCATGAGCTTCGTCTCAATGGTTCTTTTGTCATTTTGATTCTTGGACATAGTCACTTCGCGTTGCGGAGATTCTTTCCTAGGATTCAATTGTATCACTTCTTCTTCATCTGGGTTATCCTTTGGTATCTCTTACGATGTTCCTATAGCTTCTACATCTGGGCTTCTAGTGTCAGGTAGCTTCGATCTGTTCTCCCTTTCTTCAATCAACTGTGCAATATTCCGGGTCATGAATCTTTTAACTCCTATGTCTTATGTTCTAAGACTTCTTCTTCTTCCTTTTTTCTAGCTCGATCTCTATCAATCCAAGATTTTCCTAGTAACATGGTAAATGGGGCTTTGTCTTCAATGAATTTAATAATCTCAAAGTCTTCCTTTGTCTAAGTTCCATTGACTGTCATAGGTATCTGAGCAAGCTTTCCACATAACATCATCAGTTTTCCTCTGAATAGTCCTATTCCTCCTAATGAAGGGATCATAGTAGGCTTCCCTATAGCTTCCCAAGTTCTTTCTGGAATAATGTTCACTTGTGTCTCTTCATCAAGGACAGAGCCAATGTCGAAGTCTCTTATTCTTGCTTCAATGCATTTTTTTTCTTTGAAAATCTCTAATAGCCTAACATATCGATGGTCATTCAGGGTCTCTTTCATTTGCATTAATACCTTCTCTGATTCCTGCTGGGGTTCTGCCTCTTATGGATCTGCCTTAGGGTTTTCCTGATTCATATTTATTTCTTCCATCCTAGCGATCATTCTAGGACAATCCAATACTTCCTGGTCCATAGCTTTGCAACAAAGACAACTAGATCTTCCACTAGGGCATTCCTTAGCTAGATGGTCTGGATTTCTGCAACTGTAACATAGGGTTAATCCTCTCTTTCTTTTAAATGATCCCCAACCTCTTCTGTACTACACACTAGTATCATGGTAGCTAGTCTGCAAAAAATTCTTTCTAGGATCCTGCATCCATTTGTTAGTCCAAACATTCTTTATATGCATAGGTATATCATATCTATCATTATTTTTATCAGATCTATTCATATCAAACTTTCTTTCATCTATTAATGCCCTAGATTTTAATCTAGGACATAATCGATCAAACATACCTAGATACATGCTTTAGAAACAAAAATTTCCACTTATCTTACTTCTACAGAGCACAAATCTTCCATGTCTAAGAACTTTTAACTATTCTTACCTTTATTAGAGCACAGAGATTACAGATCTTACCTCTTTTCTACAGATCTAACCTCTTTTCTTCAGAAACTTCTACTTTTACTTTTATTAGAGCACAAAGCGTTCAGGTCTTGCTTATTTTCTTCAGATATGACCTTCTTTTCTTTAGATCTATCCTTCCTTTCTTGGCACAAAGCTTCACGGGTCGAGTAAAAATATATACACTAGAGAAACAGATCTATACATAGATCTTCCACAGTTTTCCAATTGAATATTCGCACAAAGATTCTTCTCCCTTAGTTCCCAGCAATCACAGTTTCAGGTCCCGGCAACGGAACCATTTGTTGGCACAGGGGCAGACCCAGGGTTCAACGCTACAAGAGAGCACCAACAAAACCCTAACTACTGGCCCTTTTGGAAACACCTACGAAGCAGATGAAGTCTCACTCGAGGTAGAGGCAGGGGTGGTTGCAAGACTTAGGGGTCTGCAACCTTAGCTGGGACACGGATCTGTGATTATATCTCTTATAGAGCACTTAGTATCGATCATTTATCAATATTCAATCCTTATTATACTTCACAAATAGCACAGAGTATCACAACACTCATTTATATCTAAAGGATTCTAGTGCTTAACAATAGTAAAATAGATCAGATCCAGAAAATCAGCACTAAGCATCTTCATACATGTCAGATATACATTCACACACATCTAAGAAGCACAAAGCATCAGTAGATCTATCTAAATGTATCAAATCACTTTGCAAAAGCAGACATAAGCACATCAAGTCAAGGCACAAAGCATAACACATAGATTTACGTGGTTCACCCCCACCCTGGGGCTATGTTCACCAATTCTTCTTCTCTATTATCGTCATCCAAGAGGTTACAAGCACAGATCCACCAAACGCTACTGCACATAGGACAGAAGATCTGTGCAACTCGCTAGATCTTTCTTCCTTGCATTATAGCACAAAGCCTTCCGCAACTTCTTACAATAACTTGCACTTAGCTTCTACAAGTGTCATACAGGCACTAAGATCTTATAGATCTTATTTTAACTTAGCATACATCACATAGACATACTATTTGACTCCCTCTCTTACATTGCCTATCCTTTTATTTATACATACAAAAGTGGGCCTAAGCATGGGTAAACCCACGGGTCGACATCCAAAAACCCAAAAAGGGACCCAAAAGTGGGCCGAGATTCTATAATCTCCGCTTCGTCTGGCGCTCCATCTTCGACAGGTTGTCGAAGTCCCAAAAATGGTCAAATATGACCAAGTTCTCCCAAAACTTGGTCAGGGGCCAACACTATTAGAACCACCTATGAGCTTTCCAATTGGTTGGACTGATGAATGTAAGATATTCTTAATACATTTTTCTCTTTAACAATCTTAATCTATCCCATGCTACAATACCTTATAAGTCTTGTACTTCTTGCTAAACTTTTAGGTCATGTCCTAGATTTCTTCTTCATAAGTGTTTATTTGCTAAGAAAATTACTCCTTATGTACCCTCCATATCACTTTAATACACTTCTTGTGTGTCTATTGTAATTCTTTGTTTTGTCCTTCCAACTTTTCTATCTTCAACTACTTCTCCTTAGTAAGTTGTCCCCACAGCTTGTGTTGCTTCCCATGATGACTCAATTATGCTGCAAGGTAGCTATACATTGTTCCTATAATTTTGCATTCTACATAATCTAACTATATACACTATAGTATGCATGTGTTTCTATATTCAGTCTTCCAATTGATTCATGGAACTTTGTATATAAACTATCCCTCATAGTCTTGAATTTTATATTACCTTGTTGCACACAAGGGAATAAATACCAAATATAACTTCTAGGATTAACTACAATATAAAATCCATTTTCTTCCTACTTAAAATTGTCTCTTAAAAATGAAGCAAAGATGCAAAATGTTGTTGGCTTTTAGTGAAATTGACCTCTTGGAATGTCTAGGGCCTTAAGTACCCCAACAAAAAACACATTGTCCACCAATTGTTGAGTTCTTTGGTTGGACCAGGTATTCTTTGTTTACAAGAGATCAAAATTGTGGGTTTTATGCTTCATACTGCCTTGTCAATCATTTGGCCTGGGGATAGATTTCTTGAAGTCATGCTAATGGAAAAAGAAGATCATAGTCCTTGTCTCTCTAAATTTTTCCAATGTTGTTTTTGAATGGGAATCGGGATATAGACCCCTCCCAATAACTTGTGTGGATTCTTCTTAAACTAGATAGTTGAATTTTCAATTTAGTCAATATCTATGCCTCTGATGATATCGGTGTGTGTGAAACCTTTTAGCATTAGATGGCCAATGACCTCCCTGATGTCCCCTATCTTATTTGCGAGGATTTCAAAATGGTAGAGTGACAAGAAGACAAATAAGGGGCACATCCTATACAATTGTTGGTTAGAGAGAAAATGGCTTGGTGGGTGCTAAAGGAAAAACAAGGCCATTATGACCCTAATCAATAATCGAAGGCAAGATTCCATTAAACTATGGTTCACATGGGCAAATTTCCACAAAGGGGTTGAGAGAATTTACCAATGATTGGACAAAGCCTCTTATTAGATCTTTGGTTACTTCTTGCTTGGTGCATTAGCCTTGCTTGGCTATTGGATTGCTACTAGGATTCTTCTCTCTATCAAGGTCAAGGTGCTCAGAGGATGGCTTCGGCCTAAGGTTGGGTGACAATAATGATATTGTCTATGGTAAAATGAGCACATTCTAATGTTAGAATGTGCTCATTTAACCATAGACAATATCATTATTGTCACCCAACCATAAGTCGAAGCCACCCCCGATCACATTTGACCTTGACAGAGAGAAGAATCCTGGTAGAAAATCAATAGCCAAGCAAGGCTAATGCACCAAGCAAGAAGTAACCAAAGTTGATCAGAGAGTCCAACCCAGAAAGATAGAAACAATAGACTTCAGAACTGGAGTTGGGACCTTCTCCAGGACTTGCACACAAGACTGCCAAACTATAGTGCACACAAGTGTATCTCTACAATTCTATGAAGTGTGTGTAAAGTGAAGAATGGAGCCCTGTATTTATACTAATTCTGGCAGACTGCTTGGGCCGACTTCTCATTCTGGGTACTAATTAATTCATAATAATTTTCTCCTTAGTCAACATCTCTTCTAGGGTTACATTCAATTCTTTGCCCTGTTCTAGAACACCAAGATTTGCACAAGCCCGAAGAACACTGACAAACGTAAATATGTCCAATATTAGGCTTAGATGACACATTTCAGAAAAGATTTCAAGGGCTTGCAGATCATGTTCATTCAACACACATTCTACAATCATTGAATTCCACAATGTCGATCTTACTGTGGCCATTTCATCAAACACTTTTTATGTATAATCTACAATCCCATATTTTGCATACATTGTAACAAGAGCACACCCCACAGAAACATCTGACTGAAATCCAGTTTTAGCAATGTGAGCATGCAACTCCCTCCCCTGATCGACAACTCCAAGACTTGCACAAACTCCTAGAATGATAGAAAGCGTAAATTCCCCAAGCTTGACCCCTGTTCGATGCATTAGGCCAAAAAGATCCATTGCCTCTTCATAATATCCATTCTTACTATACCCTAGAATCATTATATTCTATGACACTAAATTCCATTCAATAATTCTCTCAAACACTTGGCGTGCATTCTCCACACTTCCACATTTTTCATACATGTTGATAAGGTGATTGCTCAGAATGATACTTGGCTCGAACCTACTATTAATCATGTGTTGATGGAATCTTCTACCGTCTTCTAGAGACCTACTGTCAATGTATTTTAATACGAAATGAGTATAGCTATTGGTGTCCACTTGCATTTTGAATGGGTTCATCAATTGGTTATCCATTGTCAATGCATTCAAGTCCTGATTGTTCCCGTACCGACTCTCATTACCCTTATGTTGGGGTATTTGACACACATCAATGGTTATGAATGGCCTGGGAGTGGAACCCATCATTTTCATACAAAGAGACTACATCTTATATGAGAAATAGGGACTGTTCCACTTCAAAAATTAATGGTTGGTGAAGAAAACTTACATGTTTAGCTCACAACTTTAAGAAAATAGAGTTGTAATCAATATACACAATTTAGCAAATTGACCCATTTAACGAAATTTATACCATAATTGGTGAAATGGGTGGAATTAACCAATGTCCCCATGAGGAATCTCAATTGGAGCATTGGCAGAAAGCCACAAACATAATTTGGATCATCCACATTGAATCTGCTTGATATATGGATGGAGATCAACAATATGATTGATATATGGATGAAGATCAACAATAAGATATGCTTTTCGGTCTCTAATTGATGATGAAAACAAATTGGAGATGGAGCAACCCTTATAATCATCGTTGTTGTTTTTTTTAATGAGATAACCAATAGACATGTTGTTGGAAACCAATTTAGGTTTGCACCATAATTTGCCAAAGGAAATTTCAAACATTTCCATAAGTCTACTACATGAAAATTTATCTACAAATTTGTTGTCTAACTTAGCCCAAAATAGAAATAATACTGACGAGATATTGAATTCCCGTCTCCAATGAGCACAAATAAAACAAGACATCCCATTCCTTAAATTGGTGGATCGATCCTCTATATGAGGCTATTATTATGTGGTAACTTTTTTCTTTCTAAATGCCAACACACTAGATCCTCATTAAAATGACAATCATCATCCAAAATAAGAATAGTTTTTGTCATGAGGTCTCTATTGCCACTATTTTAAATTTGGAGATGAAGTCAGGCATAGACACTTCCTCGTCTCACAAACCCAGAAGGTAAATCCAACACAAAATAATCTACAAATCATCTCCAAACTTGTATATAAATACTAGTTAGCAATGGAATTAGCATGAGTCACCAAATTGAACTTACATGTTTTGTATGTTATATGTGGTCCAAATAGGGTGAAAATTGTCTTCAAAATGGTTCTCTTTCAAAAGGCACCCACTGATTAGAAACACAAAATCTACAGGCTTCCATATGATTCCTTAGCAAAAACAGGGTGAATATTGCATCCTCCATCTCTAAGTAGTAGATATATTTCAATGCAAATGAAGGCAAGAAGACAACAAGTAAAGTAGGAAAAGTAGTAGTTTCAAAAATCACTATGTAGTATGCACCGTAAATTGAATAGCATGCAATTCTTGTGTATCTCGACACAGGGAAAAAGAATGAATATTGTCAATTGCACTTACTATAAAACATTACCAATATTCCCCTCAGGTACATAGGCCATTGTTCAAATGATGCAAGCAGTGGGCATCTCGCACAACAAATTCCCAACCAACAAGCTTGGATATGAACTTATGGTGGTATGGAAGTCATTGCACATACATAGTTTTTTTTATTTTATTTTTTATATCCAGATAGGTGTCTCAACGATGGTGTTGATGAGACCAAAATCAATTTGAAAGTTTCTCACTATGAGGATGGAAGGATGGCTCTTGTGTGATATCATGTAGAACAAGGTTCCTATTAGTCCCATTTTGTCATCTCACTCATAAAACTCTCGATGTACAATTTTACTTCATTCACCATAATTTGATTACTTAGTTGTGATTGACTTGTTGTGCTCTCATAATAAGAATGACATATTGTTCCATCGTACAAAGGTTTCTCTAGAACACTAACAATCTCTAGCTGTGTATTAGGAAGAACATGAACATTAATATGAACAAAGAGATTTGTATGCCAGGAATGGAACTCTTTAAATTCCAAAAATCCAATGTCTTTTGGAAGCTGAAGTTTAAGCATTGTACACTTTCCCTGAATGAAAGTGTATTGAATAGAACTCAAAGTGCACAAATCAATTGTCAATGTATGCTAGCAACCATTCATCTTGGAATCAATATTTCCTATTTCATCAAACCATCCAAACACAACATTATTTAGAATAGAACCAACATTAGAATGCTCTAGACTCAGTCCAAATACAACTTTGACTTCCCTTAAAAGAAGGTCAAACTCTTTAATAAGAAAGGTTTTTGTGTCTGAGGAAACATGAATGCAATCGACAGTTTAATTTTATGAATCACATCTCCAGGATGCAAGCAATTATCCAATTTAGCATACTCAAATTCACAGAGCACATATCTCCTAGTAAGACTGAGATAGGGGAAACAAATCTCATTGATTACTGATTAGTCCCTTGAAAAAACAAATTGTAGGTTGGCTAGATCGGTAAATAACAATGACCCCAATAATCGACACGACAACTACATCTTCAATAGATCTTCAATGGAGATTTAGTTCAGAACATCTGACCACAAGAGGAAATTCGAAAAACAAGAATCCTTGAAACCAACTCTTAAGGATGCTTCAAAACCATGTCGCAAATAATCCAGTTTGTCTTTCCTCAACAAAATTTGCAAATAAATTTTGTCTTGTGTGAGACATCCAAATTCCTTCTATATCTTAATCTTCATGGGTGTTTCCATCTTATGAACATGCACTTCAGGTTGAGTATAAGCCTTAAAAGCCATCTGATTTGAATATACATCATAACATGAGATAAAAAGAGGTCCAATTTTAGAACCCAACCTTACATTAGTTCGTTTAATTTCAATACACTCAGTATCTGCCGATTGAAAACTATGTTTCCACTTTCCAACTTTCTTTGACGCTTCCACAAATATATCTACTTATGTCAACATTATTTTTGCATGCGGATTTTCTTCACCATAGAAAATATAAACATGTATCTTGCAACCTTCTCATTGTGATAGCAGATAACATATTCCTTGTGCTCCTCCTCCAAATCATGCAACACAAAGTTGGTATCTGGCATATACCCTACCTCCTTAATCTGCTCTGTCAATCTCTCCAATGTTGTATATTTCTCCTATGTTTGTGGGTGGGACTTTTCATTAACTATAAATGAATGCAACATGTTCTTTATCCTCACATTTGACTTGATAGTATGTGCCATATTGAGATGACCTTGTCCAGTGATTAAACAAGAAACGATGGCTGGACAACAAGAATCATATTCACACCTAAACAGATTCAAACATTATGTTTTCCAATGGCAGCATTAGATGTTAAACAAGAAGACTTTTAATATGCAATCCTCCAGGCCTTTGACCATAAATAAGAATCCAACATAGAGGGAACATTAAGGGTAGTAGTTACAAGAGAATTTGTAGACCTTTTCCAAGCATTTTGGATAAATATCAGTGATGGACCTGTAGTAGACTCTCAAGCATACAGATTCCTATAGCATGATGACAGTAGCAATTATTGGCATTGACATACCAGGTAATGATCAACATCATATTATCTCTCTCTCTCTCTCT
>ML784773.1:141598-158229 GCA_009831015.1 Picea engelmannii | reverse complement strand
AAAAAAAAAAAAAAAAAAAAAAATAAGAGTTGTGGGAAGTGTTTGTAAACCCGTCGGGATACTGAACAGGTCTGCTAGCAGCGGGTAAATGCATGCATGGCGCCAAGACAACTTCACCAGGGTACTGAATAGGCCCGCTGGTAGTGAAGCAATGTTGGGTACATGAAAATCTGCAAAAAAAAATATATATAAGAAACCTCTTTAATGTCCTTTATTCTGATCTAGAACTTCTTGACAGGAGACAAATGTCAGAGTGGGTTAAATGGCAACCCTGTCGAGGCTATGGATGCTTGCTGGCAGCAGTGGCCATGCCAACAGAATTGAATATTTTATCTTTAATATCATGACTTGCAAATCTTAAGATTGTTATTGGTTTTCATCTTTTGAAACACTGTTGGAAAAAATGGTTTATGATGATGTTTGTACGATTTTATGGTTGTTATTTTTGAGTCAGAATTATCTTTGTTGTCTTAATCTGAATTTGTACCTTTTGCAGAGATAACTGCTTCTTCCAGTGTGTCGCCATTGTTGGCAGCCAATTCACCTTTTTTATGATCCTATAAGTTGCCTACACCTATGTCTTGCAAACATCAAGTTTTTCGTCGCATTTTTCAAATAGACGACATTTTCATTTCCTGCGACATTTACACATTTGTCTTCATTAAGTTTTCACGATTGTAAGCGTGAAAACTTCTCCTTTCGAGGTCACATTTCGATCACTATCTGAACTGTCATGATCGTTTTATCGATATGCCTATTGCACTTACCTTTTGTTTATCGTTATGTGGCTGGAAGGACTTTCGAGCTATGCTCGTTGGATATTCTTATATTGATTGCATAACTTGATTTTATTGAGTTTGTAAGGCATTGAGTATTTGGATTTACACTTTATATGACTTTCCTAATCATTGATTCTACATAGGGGTTATGATTAAATTTTTAATATATATATAAGATATAATCCTTATGTTAATCCTTCATAACTTATTGTCTTGTCAACTATTATGAATATCGTTTGGCACCTTGGTTAAACTTTTGATTATATATATTGGCTCATAGTTGATTTTCGATTTTGATTTATATGTCGGATGTTTGAACACCATGGCATAATGTTTGCGTGTATTAACATACACTTTTGATTTCATTGGTTGTGCACATAGCTTAATGGTTGAACTATTATTACGGAGTGAACAGCTATGAAATTTGGTGGTTGTACTTGGATAATGAATATCGTGCATGGTAGTGAATGACTCCACCACCTTCGCATGCTCGCATTTATGCTTACCCCTTTTGCTCGTTCATTACTATTGGTTCGGGTAGCTCTGTTACTGTGTGTGTTGGTGAATTCGAACCCTTCCCTTACCATGCATTCGGCTCCATGGCCCCAGTCATGCGAGTTGAACACAATGGCAATCAAGCCCTGTTAATGTTTGACAATGCCCGCCAAGATTTGAAAGACAGTGGATGGCTTACCTTCGTGAAATGATTTGAGGGTTTTAACCTTTGCATAGCTCGACAGTTTGCCATGAATTTCGATGGTTGTCGATCCAAGGTCGACGATATACAGTTGGAGATTGATGAACAGTTCATCAGCTCGGCTACGGGGTTAGCTCCTTCGGGACAGTGTTGGTTTAAGAATTGCAAGGTCGAGGAAGTGCCATGGACACTACTATTTCAATCTCGCAAAGTCACTTTGTGCGACAAAGGTATGCCCATATCTATGCTCAAACCACGTTGGCATGATTTATTGATGATAATAAAACAGTTCATGACCTGTGAAGTTCGATACAGACTTGTGTTTCTCCACCACCTACGTTTTCTTATGGTTTTTATGGGGTACTCTCTCAATATGCCCTATTATTTGCATCGTAGCATGTTTAAAATGTTGAAAAAGTTCAAAAGGCACCAGGCTGACAATAGCCTGTTTCATTATGGGCTTGTTAAGCTTATCGTTGTCTATCATCTAAGTTTGCACGGGGATAGCTGGAGCATTTTTGTTTCTCGGAATGGTTTCGAGGATCCGAACCCTACACAGGTTGACAAACCTGTGGTGAGTTAGGTCAAGGCTGTACCCCCGGTGCCCTACCATGTCCTACTACCTAAACCCTCGGCGGACCCTCCTATCGACTTACCCCACACTGTGATTAAGAGTGTTGAGAATGTTAAGCCTGTGACAAAAAAGCCCAAGGCAAACCCTACTACTAATGAGAAGTGTATAAAGAATGCACGTTTGATTTCATGGATGGCAAGGAACAAGCCAAAACCCCCTATTGAGCCAAACCCTATCGTCTTGAGTGAGGACTCTGATTCGGAAGTTGAGCGTTTCTTGGCCAGCGAATACCCCAATTCGCAAGGTTTGTGTCAGGAACCCCCTTATGATTTTGTATCAAACCTACCCCCCTGCCTAAAGGACGACCCTAACTACCCAGGTATTAAAATGCCTTGTGAAACCCTCGATCATTTGCCCAAACCCTTGCCTGCTATGTCTAAACCCACGCAGTCACCCTGTGATCAATGCAATTCATGGTTAGAACGATATTATATTGACGTTCTGATACTCCAATCAAGGATTCAGTCATTGGAAGACCAGATTGCAGTCCTAACCAGTCAAAAGGCCAAGCTCCAAACGACAGATAAAAAGAAAAAGACAACCGACTCCATACTGTTTAAAAACGTGGAATCAGCCACGGCTGTTGTAAATTCAAAGCTGTTATGAGCAAGCAGCCTCGTCACTACACAGGTATGGTTTTGACATCGTTTTGTTTTGTAAATAATCTAGATTGTTATAATTTTTTCGATTCAGTTTTTAAACAGTTATGTTCACACCTTGAATGGCTCTGTTATATTGCGTGCATTCTATATATAGCTTTGCTTTGGATAAAAAGAAACTTCAATTCGATATACGATCTGATTATTCCCAGTATAGAAATCAAAATATTTTGATTGGATTTGAGTGATCTTCGTTTGAATTTGATTGATTGGCTTGCCTTGTTAAGGTGACAAAATTAATAGTTTGCCTTCAAATGAATGGGTTTGTATCCGATTTGAAAAGGAAATTTTTCATTTTCAGTTTAGAACACAATCATGCTTGGATTTGATTTGGTTATGATCTAGATGTTATGGTTGGTAAATGGTTTGATTAAGTTTGACTGTTACGATTTTGCTCGGATTCGATTTCATTATCATTGGTATGATTGGTAACTGTTTTCAGGAAGACACTTGTTACGATGTTGTGTTGTGTGATGTTCTATCTTTGATTGTTTCCAAGTTAAGGATAATGACTCTGTCTCTTTGGTGAAAACATTACGCTCAAATAACATTCGCACCCGAATTGGAAATGAATCTGAATCATAACAATTATGTGAAAATCTTAGCTGATCGATTCGCTTTCATTCTAATTTGGCAAGTTTGTCCTATGAGTCGAGTTCAAATTATAATTGATACTCTGTATTTTAAATTTGTGAAATGAATTGGTCAAACCCTGATATGATTTGTTTGATTGAAATGATTGCGATCAAAATTAATCGATCTTGTTTGCTTACTGTGCAATGATCAACGATCGAAATCTATAACAAACCCTGTTCGATTAATCCCGTTATGATTTTGTTATGAGTCAATAATCGTTTGGATTCGTTTACAGCCTAGATCGCTTGCTATACAGTTATCGTGATAATCCTGTTTGATTCACAAGTGTAACGATGTGTTTGTGATTTGTTTTATTTTCAATTGAATATCGAAACGATCTCATAACAGATGGATTCGATTTGTTGGGAAATTATTATGATTCTATTTCATATGATTTCATTTACCCGATTTATGACTATAATCGAAACAGAGTATTGTTATCCTTGTACTCAGTTAAGGATGTGGATCCTGTTTGATTTCATAATAGAATATCGATTTCAATTTATGATCCATTCTCAAATGATTGTTGGATGTAAATTGAATGGAATGTCTTAAAAGATTTGATTTAATTTCAATTCTGATTATGTATCTTATTTTAGACTAGCTACAGAATCAGATGATTCTGTAGCTAAGTCTGTAGAATTAAAATTTTATCATTTTATTAATAAAAGAGTCTTCTAACTTGTCTATTTTGGATCCTTTTCAGGTGAATTCGAAATTGTATGGGATTTGATGGACAGTTTAGAGGATATTTGAAATATTTTTGTTTCATTTTAATTTCCTAGTTTAGTTGATCTTGGGAATATCTTCCCAGATTATGTAAACAATTTGATAAATTCCACAGGGAGGTTTTACCCTGTGGAAAAACTTATAAATACTCATTATTTTTGTAATAAGATGATCCTCATTCATGGGAGAACAAGGATATGGAATTTTAATACAGACTGGGACAAAAATTGATGTTCTGCTACAGCTTTAGCTTTTCATAATATCAATATTTTGTTTCATGTTTATGTGTATCAATTTGCATTTGGCTAATGACTACTTTAGCTATCTTAGTCTTTTGTAAATGATATGATTTAATCAATATAATCCATATCTGATTTCTTCCAGTACTTAAAAACATAGCAATTACTTGATTCAGTTTGTGAATGACAGATTTCTCTCCTTCATCAATTGAATTATTAAGTATAAGTTTTTGCATAACACGTTTACCTAATTGCAGAGATTTATAAATCTTATAATTGTTATGATTTTTTATGTCTTGTTTGTCCTGTAAACCAACTCAAAGAGCATTGCAGCTATCATTTACGAGAAGCTCCTGGATTATTCGGTGCGAGTTTCCTTCCTCTGACCAGCTTCAAAGTCATCATACACAGGACAAATCTGGAGCGTTTCCAGGTCTGTTTGTTGTTTATTTGTTTAGTATATTTATTAGTAGTTTAGTTTAGATATAAGTTTAGTTAGATTTATAGGTAGAATTAATATATTAGATTGTTTAATTTCAGTTTTAGTTTTATTTCTCGTTTATAAAATTAGAAAAATCAACAAAAATATCTTTCTCTGTCTTAGGGCAGAAAGCAAATGAGTTTTTCAGGTTTTATTTAAATCTGTGTTTTGTAGATATTGTACATTTTGTAAATAGGTTATATCTTAGATCGTAGTTAGTGTAGTATTAGTTAGTAGTATATATAGTGATATTAGATTAGTTTGTTTGTTTAGTAGTTAGTTTTAATTAGATTAGTGTATTAGTTTGTTTTCTTATTAGTTTTAGTTAGTTAGTTTTATTTATTGTTAATTAGTTTAGTTTGTTGTATTTAGTTTTAATTAATTTGTTTTATTTAGTTTTAGTTTGTTTAGTTTGTTTTAGTTAGATTAGTTAGTTTAGATTAGTTTACTCTTTGGTTTTCTTAGGAACTTAGAACGGCTAATGGAGCCGCTAAACCCGTCAGGGTGGTTCATTCCAAACGGCTTGGGTTATTAGACAACCCTGGACCGGTTCCACTCTCCCAGTTGACGAAGGGTCAATTTCGCCCGTCAACACGGCCGCAGCTGGCCAATATTTAAAATATACATGAGAAACATATAGGAGGCACTTGAAACAAAATTATAGGTATGAGCATCCTCTGATGATTCCAGAGAGGGAGTGGAAGGCCCCCATCGAGGATGGAAAAGAGAAGAAATTGACAGATGAAAGAAAGACACCCTCTAGTCCCAGAAGGTAAATTACAATTTCAATTGAATACCTTCAAATTGTTTTAGATGTAAATAAAATTGTGGTATATATTAACATACTTGAAACTTTTGATGATAGATTGATTGACACATTAAAGGCCACAAAAACAAGGCTTGCCAAATGTGGCCAACATAGGCTAGGCCAGGGCGGCTACTTAAAGTTGCAGTCATGAATTGTAAGTAACTAAATATTTTATTTGTATCGCCTTAAAACTTTTAGGCAATTGCATCGAATAACATAAAAAATTCATACTCTTATGCAATGAAGGGTGACAAGTTTGGTACTGAAACCGAGGAGGAAGACCTCAAGCTTGGTTACAAGTACGGCTATAAAGCGGTAATTGAACATCAAAAAATCTTGGGGCGAATAACAAGAACCACTTTGCAGGATAAGGTAAATAAAATTCAATCCACATTAACCTTTATTATTAAAATAATACAGTCATGTTGGATATTATTAATATTTACAACTTTTTTTTAATCAGAGGAGCAACACTGTCAACGAACGCACTAGTACTATTGCATAGTAGTGCGTTGATAGCAGTTTGAAACCAGAAGATGGTTATGATCCCATTCAGTCCCAATTTTCCATGGAGGCGCAGCCACACGATGTTGCTATGACCGAGCTAGCACATGATGGTAATATGACTGTATTTTAATCATATACTTAATAATTTCGTAGTTATAGATTTTGTACTTCTATTTTTTTTTACTTATACATTTATGATTATTCTTATAAAGTTTGTGGTCTCAATGGAAGAGAATGTTGTACTTGAGACTCGTACAGTTGAAGAGGATCACGCAGGGGAAATCATTCTAATAGTGTCGACTAGTGCACTAGGTAAATAATTACATTGCATGTGTTTTTTTTAATATTACTGAGCTAGTTCAATGATATTTAAAAACTGGCCATTTAAATTTTGTATTTGTTTCTTTTGTAGGTGATGCCTCGTCACAGCGGCCTCCATTACACCGTGAGTACCCCGTGACTAGGCGTGCTCTGTGTGATAGGATGCAATCACAATTAGATTTTGAAGAGCACTCGGAGAATGGAGACGTAGATATTGATGAAATGATTAAGAACTATAGAGCTAAGAAGAAGAGGCTTGCTAAAAGTACTAAATGATGATGAACATGAATATTTTAATATGTTTATTTTTTATGTAAATATTTCAATAGATTTATATGATGGGTATTGGGGAATTGAGAGTGATGTGAGGGGGGGAAGGGGCCATAAGAGATTTCACCTTCACGTGGTTGGCCCTGTTCAATAGAGAATAATTTATTGGAGTCGTTTAATCTTGGAGCAAACCTCCCTTGATCCAACAGAGCAACAACAAAGTAAATGTTGACTTCGTTGCTACTACTTCAAATCAAGGGAGGCAGTTTGATCAAATATTAGACGCATGGCTCCAATAAATCATTCTTGAAACCAAGCAGATCTCATTCAGGTATGTTCTGACACTCTCGTAATAATGCATCTTAGAGTAAATAATGCACTACAAATATTACCTGTATTGATTTTTTAGATATTTATGGAGGTTGAACGATTTTGGCAGGTACTTTAAGATCTTTCTTCGTTGATTGAGGGAAGCTCAAGACTAACAGAGGGCCATACAGCTGAAGAAAAACATGCGGGGCCAACCATTCCAACTGTATTGTCAACCAGTTCATCAGATCAGGTGTGATTGCTCCTTTCAGCATATAACTTTATATAGCCATCAATTCTAGTTATTTTAATTTAGATCTGTTTATTTATTTTTAAATATAATATAGATAAAAATGTGTGTAGTGAATAAATGGATCCATGCTACCATATGTACCTTCTCCTTGGTAGATCTTGTTGCATCATAGGTTGTAGAGAAATCAGCATGTGGGTAGTTTGTGCACGTGTTCTAGGTTCTTCTATTTTCAGGATCATCTGAGTTGTGCCTTGTTTGAGATTGTTGTGAAATCGTGAAGCACATATTTTGGGATTGCTAGTTTTCCATGATTACTAGCTCTGTTGAATGGTTGATATGGGATTACTATGTAGAATATAATCAATGGTTAGAGTGCATTAAAGTTTAACACTTTATCTTAGTTAACAAAAGGAATATTGTGTTTTTGCCATGCAAAAGGAATATTGTTTTTTTTCCATGCAAAAGGAATATTGTGTTTTTGCCATGCAGATGGTATTCCTGAAAAGACTTTTCTGGTATATACTTTGATGTGTTTCTCAGCCTGCAAAAATATCAATGCTATGGGAATTTTCCTGCCCATTTGTTTTAACAATCTTGAGAATATCTCTCATCTGAGCATCCCAAAATGCCAAATAAAATAAATTGCCACTCCAAACTCTTCCTTAGACACACATTGGGTATAGAGGATTACTAAACTCATCTAATTTTCACATCATAGAGTAAACATGCTTGCCGTGTAATGTATAATAAACTCTTCTGTTTTCAAGATCAAAGCCACATCCAATGACAGTGTTCACATCACCCCAAGCTCTTTTTGTAGAAGATAAATTATGCTTCTTTGTTCCTCTCATTTTTCTGGTCATCTTAGTTTTTACATGTTGTGCATGGGTTTCTGAGAGACATTCAAGTCTAGTGCTTCCACCATCCCAACCTCGAGCATTGTGAAAACAATCAGATAGTAGGGACTTGGATTGGGTACTAAATGATTGAATAAATATTTATTCAATCACCTTCTTAATCTGAAATATGAATCTAATCTCTTTACAGAACCAAAGTGTTTTATAGTGGTTTTCAACATGGCTGTAAAAATATTGAAAACCTATTGAGAAGGGACTGTCTTGTATGTTTTAACATAATTATCATTTACAAGAAATATGAGGAAGAAAAATGCTATAAAGACAGTTCTCACCTAAGTTTTCTAAAGAAAAATAGCATTTTGCTCATGTCTAGCAGCCAATAATGGAATGTCACTAGGCCCTTTTTTAATTGCTAGGGATTTTTTAGAACTGACAAGTGTAAGCATTGTGCATAATATATATATTGTCATCCCAACCCATCGTAATATATATAGAGTGAGGGTTTCACTGGACATCCTGTCATTCTTTGAGGCTCATCCATAACCAGCATGAAGGAGTGTTGATTGATACAAGCACTAGACTAAGGTAGAAGAATAAATGCAAATTGAAGCCAAGGGACTGCTACAGTTTTTTGGGTCTACACACAGGTTGAAGAAGGTGTTAGAATTTTCCTTCTTGGGAAGTGCAGCTACTGCTGGAATACCTGTTGTTGATATTTGATGAAAATTGGAATCACAATGGAGCAGGAAAATAGGTGTGACAACATTGTTTGAGGAGCAAATATGCTAGCATGATGTATTCTCAGCCTTTTTGCAGACTTAATCAAAGTGGCATAAATAGCATATCTTCCTAGCTTATTTGGAGGCTTTAGAATTAGTAAGATGGTAGTATGTTGGAGGTAAAAGTATATGTTTCAGATCTGCATCCTTTTTCCTACCATAACAACAATATGGAAGATAAATATCTTGATATTTACAGAATTCTAGTGGGTTTGAAAAAGTTTAATATATATTTATTCCAGAACAAATCATTAGTTTCCTATATGGTGGAAAATAACTCCTTTTAAGAAGATGGAGTTTGACTAAATTTGCAGTTAGATGTGACCTCAATCATCCATCAAGGAAGGACTCATATGATTGTGGTGGATGAAGAAAAAATGCTTCAAAATGTTAACAATAGTGAAAGTGTGTATTTCCAGATCTAATGAAGACAGGTGCATTGGAAGTAGATCACTCTTTAGAGAGTATCCTGTAGCATGACAGGGAGGTAGCAGTAAACAATTTTGTGGGCATCGAATATAAGAAGAAATTTGTTGGTAGCACACTATTATGACAATATGATGTGCATTGGGAGACTAATTCATAATTCTATTAATGTCTAACAAATGACCACAAAAGAAGGTCAAAGGGACTAATAGGTACATCCAGTGTAAAATACTGAAAGCAATAAGTAGAAAGAGAGGAACAAAACTAATTATCTTGCTAAAAACTCTAAGTTGACAACCTATCAAGAATGTGCATGTAGTGACACAAAAGGAGGATTAAAAGTTTGAAATATCAAAGAGAGAGAGATTTTCGAGAACAAATATAAAAGCGACCAACACACCCCAAGGGGGGGTCCAAATAGGTAGCTCTGTTCAGCAACATATTAAAGGCAACCCCTTTCTTTTCTAGCATATTTTTGTACTTTGGAAACACTTTTTCTTAGTATATTTGTCAAGGCATGGAATTTTACTAATGTGACTTCAGTCCTATAGACCACTTTGGTCTTAAGGATGTGGATAAAATCTATCTATCCATCTCTCTCTCTCACACATCTAGGTGCACACTCCTAAACACATGTGATGTATTGCAAGCTATTACCACAGTGGCTTATCCTTGTGATGGGATTATATTTTAATTAATAAGTATTGTACTCTTTGGTCACATATGCAATGCCACCAAACAAAAACAAGAAATATTGTACTCTTTCCAGATGTTTGTTGAATAATCTCACATGTATAGCAGTTGTGAGACAAACTGGGTTTATGAGGCAATACCTCCATCAAAAGCTTTGCCAATCTGCAAGCTGATTTTGGGATGTAAGTCCTTTAATTGATGTGATGGCATCTTTCCTCACATGGGAACCTAACATTGTTGACGATATCAGTGTCATGCCTTGTGTTCCTTCTCTGGCTTGTGGTTTTTATCCATGTGATACATAATCTTGTACCATAGTGGCATATCCCTATGATGGGACTTTGTTCCACATTAATAAGTTCTTTACTATTTTTGTGCTCATGTGTCTATTCTAAATAATAACAGAAGCATAACAATTTTCAAACAATGAGGTTTTTTGAGGCATTACTTCGACCAAAAGATTTGTCGACCCAGAAACTGGCTTTGGGGTGCAAGTCATTGGGTTGAGGTGATAGCATACTCCCTCACTTTGATACTAACATCATTGGTCATATGTGTTGTTGATACTCAGAGGGGGGTGAATCAGTGTCAAGTAAAATTTAAAACCTTTTTCAACTTATACTTAAACCATTCAATTATATCCAATGAGCAATGAACAATAGCATAAGAGTTACACCAATACACCATGCACAATATATGAGAAATAATCAATAGTTATTGTTCAAGGGAAGTAATGACTTCCAAAGGTAGCTACAGCTTACAAATGTAAAGGGAGGGATAAACCTCCAAGAGTAAGATACAATCCTCCAATACCAAGAGAGATTTGAACTCTCCATCCTTGCCCCTTCCTTCCACCCAAGAATATATGAGAGATAATAAAACTTTACATTAAATTATCACCATCAATCAATCATCACATAGAACCTGATAATGCTTCCTGAGACTTCTTCAATTTCTGAAATTCTTCAATTCTTGGAGTAATTTGATCCTATAGACAATATTACTCAATGTATTCTTTGAAACTCCTCCAAGTTTCACTCCTTGAATCCTCCCCCAAAAGAAGTTATAGAGAGAATGGTAGACCTTGTTCAATTATGGTTTATTAAGGAAACCAAACTTGTACAGAATGCCCCATGCTCAATATTTAACATCTGATTCTGAAACTCACACACAAGAAACAAAATTTTGTAATATTTCCAATGGAATCTATCCCACTTCATTTGGATTCTCTATGAAGAAGTTATGACTTTTTTACCCGGAACACCTATTTATTGACTAGCTTCAGGACTGGTCACAAACCCTATATTCCACAGAGTGTATCTCCATAATTATAGAGAATAAAGAGCTGAACTTTTTACCACATGTACCTTGATATGTATTATAAATAACATAGCAATTTCACCATCTAAATCGTTCTAGAAAAAAATTTATAGCAAAAATGGTAAGATGACCTGAAAATAACACACCTTAGAACACATCACCAAAAGACCTCATCCTCCCTTGAAATTCGGCCTTCTTTACTTCTAATTTCATTTGAAATTCAACTTGTGTATTAAATGAATGTATAATGATATTTATTTATACCATTTATGTCACTTCCTTTTGACATTAGGGCCGACCTGACACTTTCTTATTTTGTAATTATTTTCTTTAATTATCTTCAAGGCCTACATGTACTTCCTTCTTCAATTCACTTTGTCATCTTCAAAAATTCATTTCTCCTCAACCATGAGGATCCACGTGATGTGCCACATACCACTAGAAACAACACTATGTATACTATCCATCCATGGGTCTTGTATCTACATGTGCATTTTCCTTCATGTCCAAATACTTTCGTCAATATTGCGGTCCAAAACCCATGACTAGGGTTGACATCAATGACAACAACCAATCTTCCAACAATATCCCCCTTTATCATTGATGGCAACACTCATGATCCCCCTATCATCATGATCCCAATTTCACTCCCCATTTAACATCAATGGAAAAGGGTAGGGCTTCTCCCCCTGAGTTTAATGGCAAAAGGTAACTCTCTTCTTTGGGGCTTCTCCCCCTGAACATATAGCACTTAATAACACTTCATTTGTATGGTCTTTTTCTTCCTTGGAGATTTTTTGTGGTTTTAGGACATATATGTTACTTGGTCTTCTTGTTGCAGTTGCAACCAATATTCCTGAGTCATTTTTTCTAATTTTACATTTTCAGGAGTCAAACGTAAGAGTGTATCGTTGATCACACATTTTACTAACACGGGGTAGATTATGCTTCAAGTCTTCAACCAATTGGACATTCTTTTCTTTTACATTTTTGCTTCCAAGCTCTACTACACCTTCTCCAAGTATTTTGGTAGAAGAGTCATCTCCAAATGCAACATTGCCACCCTTTCTCTTCTAGCTGATGAATTTGTCTTGATCCCAGGTCATCTGTGAAGAACATCCACTGTCTATGTACCATTCATCTTCTTCTTTACATTCTCCTGCGGTCAATTCTATTTGAAAATCTTCATTGTTTGGAATATCTTTCCTTCTCCATACTGTGGTTGGCATAGGGACATCTTCATTCATATATCTGCAATCTCGTGCTTTGTGACCATGATAATTACATTTGTAGCATGCAATATTTTTGTCCATCAATGGGGAAAATGAATTATAACTTATGTTGACAAATCCACAATTATTTCCATATCTTCTATTTACACCATTCATGTTTCTTGTGTATGTGTTCCTTTCATTGATTCTACAATTCATTGCCTTATGTCAAAAATGTTTGCAAGTATAACAATGACCAAGAAAGAAACTTTGATACTTTGGAGTAAGTGGGCTTCATTGTGATGTAGTCCATATGGGTTCATGATCTATTCTTCTGTAGTTTCCTTCATACTGATTGAAGCTTATTTGATTCCTGAAGGTAGGAGGTCTTCTTGGATATTCATCTCTTTTGTAATCATTCCTTCTTTTTGGTATCCTGGTCCACTTCTCATCAACTGTCTATGTAGCTCTTTCTTCAACCTTCTTGTTGGTATTTTCATCCTCTTTGTATGAAGTTTCACCCATGAATCCAAGATGTGTTAAGTCTTTTGGCACTTGATATTTTCTTAAGCTCTTCCTCAATGAGACAACTTCTTGTTCAATTTTCTCACAATCTTCTTCTTTCTTCATAATTTGGACATTCCTTACTTCTCCTATTCTTCTTTCTTCTTCAAGTAGAGTTTTCAAGGAAATGGTTTCTTCTCTTAGTTTCTCAAAGTCTTCTAATTGTTTCTTCAAGATTACAACTGTCGTTTCACAACTACCCAATTCACTTCTTAGTTTTCTTTGCGTGTCTTTGAGCTTGCTATTTTCAATCTCAACATGCTTCAATTTTTTAAGATTCTCATCTTCTTGTTGAATAATTTTTTCTTCATTATTTTCTTCTTCTTCATTGGAATTTTCTTCTTCAATGTCATTTATTTCAATCCTTGGATGAGGACATTCAAATTAAACATGAACTACTCCTTCACAATTAAAGCAAAAGAATTGACCTCTTTTTTCTTCTTTGAAATCTGAGATGTTGTAATTTGCTTCAACTTCTTCTTCTTCTTCTTCTTCTTCTTCCCTTGCATGAAGGTCTTGTACCTTCTCCCAAAGCTCTTTTTATGATGCACATGATCCCACCTTGGATTTCACTGAATCTGTCAACCCATCCAGGATGGTATCTATTGCCAATTTGTTGTTCCTTTTTGCTTCCTTCTGAGTTGCAGTCTTTGGTTTCTTCAAAGAATTGTATCTTGAAGAAACTGAGAACCAAACATCTGCCCCAAGAGCTTTCAAGTAAGTTTCCATTCTATTACTCCAGTATTCAAAATTGCTTCCATCAAATGGTGGAATCCCATTTGGAATTGTGTCTTCCATTTCTTCTTAGGATCTTCCTTCCAGTGGTTAAATTGTACTGAAGGTAACCCACTCTGATACCAATTGTTGATACTGAGAGGGGGATGAATTAGTGTCAAGTACAATTTAAAACCTTTTTCAACTTATACTTAAACCATTCAATTATATCCAATGAGAAATGAACAATAGTATAAGAGTTACACCAATACACCATGCACAATATATGAGAAATAATCAATAGTTATTGTTCAAGGGAAGTAATGACTTCCAAAGGTAGCTACAGCTTACAAATGTAAAGGGAGGGATAAACCTCCAAGAGGAAGATACAATCCTCCAATATCAAGAGAGAGTTTAACTCTCCATCCTTGCCCCTTCCTTCAACCCAAGAATATATGAGAGATAATAAAACTTTACATTAAATCATCACCATCAACCAATCATCACATAGACCCTAATAATGCTTCCTGAGACTTCTTCAATTTCTGCAATTCTTCAATTTTTGGACTACTCTTATCCTGTAGAAAATATTACTCGATGTATTTTTTAAAACTCCTCCAAGTTTCACTCCTTGAATCCTCCCCAAAAAGAAGTTATAGAGAGAATGGTAGACCTTGTTCAATTCTAGTTTATTCAGGAGACCGAACTTGTACAGACTACCCCACGCTCAATATTTAACATCTGATTCTGAAACTCATACACAAGAAACTACAGTCCGTAATCTTTCAAATTAAATTTTTCCCACATCATTTGGATTCTCGATGAATAATTTATGACTGTTTTACCTGACTCACCTGTTTATTGACTAGCTTCAGGATTGGTCACAAACTCGATCTTCCACAGAGTGTATCTCCATAATTATAGCGAATAAAGAGATGAAATTTTTACCATAGGTACCTTGATTTTCTTCTCAATACCATAGCAATTTCACCATCTGAATAGTTCTAGAAAAAAAATTATAGAAAAAATGGTAAGATGACCTGAAAATAACATACCTTAGAACACATCACCAAAAGACTTCATCCTCCCTTGAAATCCGGCCTTCTTTACTTCTGATTTCCTTTGAAATTCAACTTGTGTATTAAATGAATGTATAATGATATTTATTTATACCATTTATGTCACTTCATTTTGACATTAGAGCTGACCTGACACTTTCTTATTTTGTAATTCTTTTCTTTAATTATCTTCGAGGCCTACATGTACTTCCTTCTTCAATTCACTTTGTCATCTTCAAAAATTCATTTCTCCTCAACCATGAGGATCCACGTGACGTGCCACATACCATAGGAAACAACATGATGTATACTATCCATCCATGGGTTTTGTATCTACATGTGCATTTTCCTTCATGTCCAAATACCTTCATCAATATTGCGGTCCAAAACCCATGACTAGGGTTGACATCAATGACAACAATCAATCTTCCAACATGTGTGTCATGCCTTGTAGGCTAGTAGCTTGCGGTTTTTATTCGTGTGATGTATTATAATATTTACTCTAATGGAATATAACCATAATGGGATATCATTCCACATTAATAAGTAATCTAGTCTTGCTATGTGTGTGCATTGTGAATATTCCCATATGCATAACCATTGTGAGACCAAAAGGGTGCTTATGGGGTATTACCCACACCAAAAAATTTGCCAATTTGGAAGATGGCTTTGAGGTGCAAGTTTTAGTTTACTGTGTTGCTTCAAGCATGTTCTCCTTTTAGCTTCAACAAGTTGAGCTACTAATTACTTATTTGTTGCTGGAAAGAAGGTGCATTAGTGAGAGAGATTGTCAAGCATGGCAAGTTGTTAATGAACACACCATTCATAGAGGGGTTACACATCAGGAGGGTGCACTAATCAAAGGAGGGATCCTCATTCATGGACCTGGTTTCAAGTACCTTCATAATGTTAACAGTAGTGAAAGTGTGTATCTCTATATCTGTTGAAGATAGGTGCATTGGAAGTAGATCACTCTTTAGAGAGTATCCTGTAGCATGACAGGGAGGTAGCAATAAAAAATTTTGTGGGCATCGAATATAAGAAGGAAGTTGTTGGTAGCACACTATTATGACAATATGATGTGACTAGCACAACAGGTAGGATTCACACATCAGCATTAAGCAATACTCTATGGAAGCATTTTGAAAGGGCGTTCACATGAGATCATGATGGATCTGTCCCCTATTCTTGTTTAGCATGCAAACCAATAAAAAATCATTGTTTGTGAGCCTAGTTTCACTCCAAATACAACAAGAATTGCCAGCAGCAGTATAAATAGTCTTTCTCTTCTATATTTAGCACATGTTCACGGAGAAAAAGCATATCCCATATTTCTAACATCAGGGTCAGGTAGAGCTTACTGTGACTTATGATCAAGGATCTGTGTAAGGATAGCAAGGATCCAATAGTTGAATCTAAACCTACTCATAAAACACCCAAAAATTGAACAAAAACCAATTGTTGTGTGGTTGTGTGCTCCCTGGTATTTGGTTAGATCGGGCTATCTGCTAAGAACCAAACATCAATATAGCATATAAAAAGCTCAGGAAAAGTACTCAACGCCTTGAAACCTCCTTTTACCCCACTTAAATGTTCAAGTACAAGATGATTCAAAATGAAAATGTCTCCTTGGTATATATAGGAGACTAGGAGGTATAATTACAAATAATGGCCTAAAGACGACATA
>ML784773.1:70483-118846 GCA_009831015.1 Picea engelmannii | reverse complement strand
ATTGGGGCACCAGCAAGCCTAAAATGACTTTGAATTCAGATGGGTATTTTTCTCTAATATTAAATTCATTGCCAAATTTGTGTGCCAATAACTTTTGAACTATAAAAATAGATATAGGGATTTTGGTTATTGTTAAGAAAGTAGATTACATCAATCCCATCATCAAACAAGTGATGCATGGTAGCGTAGTCCCTAGCGAGCAAGTTTTAAAATGGAGAATGTTTGAAATGATTCCTAGTGCAAGCTTATACAAAACAGGGAAAGTTTTAAAATGGATAATGTATGAAATGAAAGTTTGAAAATGGAGAATTTTTGAAATGCTTCCTAGTGAAAGATTAGGCAAAACATTCACAATGATAAGAAGAAACATTGATTTCGTCAAAATTGGGAGGTATCTACAAAGAGCTCTGAAAGAGGAATGTGTCCATAAGTTTTGTATTGGAGACTTTCTTAATTGATTTAGCTGTGAAGTTCTTATTAGGATCAACATTGCTTACTTTGAAGCTTAACAATCCCTAGAGCTTGAATTGGGGTGTAATTTGGTATGGGTAGAACTGCCCTGCATGTGGGTTGACAGAAAACATCAATCTTGCCTTAGATGGGAATCGCACTATAGATATAAATATGATTCTAAGGGAAACCATCCTCCTCTAGCTAGAATGTCCGATTGATCTTCGAGCTTACCTCATAGTCCACCCAACTGACGTCTTTCGAATCCATCCTGTATATGGTACTTTGCACAGTGTCTACATAGTTGTCCTTCACTTCCGAGAAGATATCGGTATTGAGGGAATATTTTGTGGGGAGTTTTCCACAGACCGAGAGGGGGAATACCTGCAGCCCTCACTCTTGGGCCTATGGGCCCGAAAAACACCAAAGCACATACTACCGAACCGCAGAGCCTCCCCATATGCACACACACACCCACACTACTTGTTCTCATAGATTACTTGTGTACGCCCACAACCAAGATGACAGTTAAGATGGATCTTTAATGCACAGTCTATTGATATTTTTTGTGAATGGATTCCTTGTTTACTAGACTTCTTTGCACTAAAATCATCGAGATGGTATGAATTAGAAATTAATTTTTTGAGAATCACGCAGAAATTGATTATGATGCATAAATATACTTATTATGATTATGATGCATAAATTAATTATGATTATGACGCATAAATATGATGATTATGATGATTATGATTATGATTTTTGAAAAACCAGGATCTGTATATGGTGGGAATGATCATCTGGGATGAGTAGTGATAATCATTCAATTTTAAGATTTGTTGTCATAGACCTGCTAGAAGGATCCAAACAGAGGAAGATAGTGTAAGTTATAGGACAGCATAGGGGTCTCACTTCCACAACTATTGAGTATGTTCTAAGTTCCATAGGTTAGGCCACAACTATAACACCGATGTGAAGACCAATGAGATGTAGCTAAAAGAAGGGGTATTGATTATCTAATAGAGTACTGCAAAATTTCCCATTGCCATGATCTTGTATCCATTTGAAATGCAAGCTCTATATTAACTTGATTGAATGAGAATCTTAATTGCAAATAATTATAGAAGAAACCTCATTTTTTGACAATCTATGATATATAACAAGGCCCACTTCCTATAATGACTGCATTATCTTGTTAGAATGGAAACTAATACATGGAATTCAATGTTTGATTCTATGAAAATATAATGCATGTAATGGTTACATTATCTTGATAGAATGAATATCAATATGTAGACATCAATGTTTGATTCTATGAAAAGATAATAAATAATAATAAACTCCAAGGACACAACCAATTGTCTTAACCTTTAGGCCAACCCCTTATAGTACGATAAGTTTTCCATATAGTTGACAATATACTGAAAATTCCCACTAGATAGAACGTCACTTTCCTAAATTATGATTAATTCTTTAAGTGATTTATGATTTTTTATCATTTAGTATTAAAACAAAGTATGCTTCAAACATTCTAGTAGATAAAGAAAGTAAAACCTTCATTAATATTAGCATGGTTGATGAATATATTGGTTAAATTTGATGTTTACCTTAACATTCATTGCACTCTCAATTGAGAGTGACTTCAATTACATCTCTGTTACAAATATAGTCACTAATAGATGTCGTTGAACTACCTACCTACCCTCATTCTAACCATCCACACATTTTTCTAGGATGGACCTATAGAACTCTTGCTCAGCTTGTTTTCATGCAAAAAACCAAAGACAATACATTCAATTTATCATATGTGAATAAAATTTAGTACAAGGTCTGGTGTTCATAGGTATTTGTTACTATGTTTTATGAATTGCAAAATAGAAGCTCCAACTCTTTTCTAGCAACTTCTTTCACAAATGATCTTGTATATGTATGTGTTTTATTTTCCTAGGAAATATCACATTATTTGTGAGAGAAATGAAACTCTAAATGTCACTTCATAACATCATAGGATATGTTGGTTTTTCTCTAACATTTGATAGTAGCCTATTCAATCACATTAATTTTTCCTTTCTTTTGCAACCGAGACTAGTATCTTCAATGCTTCACAAAGCTGTAATAAAATTTCTCTTGTGGCACAATGATATAAATTTATTGTCAAAAGTAAACAACTATGCTTTTGTGGTAAAAAATCAACATTAACAGTTCTCTTGTTACACCATGACACAACTTTATTTCCAAAAGTAAAGAAATAACATCTATCGAACTTCCTTTTTTGGTCAACATTGCCTTCACAATCAAACATTGTAAAATTGTAGAAGATGTTGAAGCTATTCACTACAAATGCACAAACTAAATATAATGTCAAAATTAAGTGTTCCCTTTAGATATTGCAAAATTAGTTTAGTTGCTTTCCATACATGCATGGGTTATTTATTAGCTGCAACTTTGATTAATAAAACAATTGTTTTTAATTAATACGTTAATAATGTAATGTGATCTTAATCAATGGATTTTAGCTTGTTGATATGTAGAAAATAGAGATTAGGATTGGCATGAGACACCACATTAAAAATGAAGAGAAAATCCAAGACAATCAATATAGGCATGTGCCCATGTTACCCAGATATTCAATATATTATAAATGAATGAAACAAGTGCAAAAAATAATAGAATGTAGTTGAGAGATATTCATATAGTGAATATCCCACTGGAAACTATCGACAAGTGAAAGAACAATCAAACTGGTGTTCATCTTGGCAATAGGAGAAAAATTATCTCGAGTGACCAATCGAGATTTATGCTTATCAATACTACTATTCACATAGAATTTCATTTTATAGACCCATTTATCTCCAACAATATTCTTCCCTAATGGAAGAGATACCAACTCCCATATCTCATTTTTCATCAAGGACATATATTCTTATGTTATAACATTCTCCCATGCTTTCCATGAGCTTATTCATAGTTATAAGGATAATAAATCGTCACGGGTATCAGCACAGTGAAAAGTTCTATTTTTTCATATGACCATGAGTCTTTTAGACTGTTCATGACATCATTGACATTAGATCTTGTTTCCTCAATGATTTTGGTAGCCCACTTATGACAACAAGTTTCTCCAACAAAAAGTAAGCCTTGCAGTTCGACATTTAGTCTGTTGACTACATGAAGCCTTGCAGTTTGACATTTTGCCAGCTCTCACATTTTTATTCCTTCAGGGATCGAAAATATCTTGTCGGGGAGGCTTCATGTAGGATATGCCAGGAGAGTTTCAACACCTCAATAAATGGTTAGTGCAGTTCTTTGTGTTTTCCTAAGGTTATTTTTATGTAGTAGTATTTTTCACAAGTTACTTTTCTACTTTTGAGCCCTTACTGAACACAATATCCTCTCTTGTATTAATTAGAATTGACAGCATTGAGCGATCCCATTGACGTGTAATCTTTTTGAACCATGTATTTTAATATTTGGGTTTTGGCACATGCCTTTTTTAAGTAGTGTAGTTAGATAAGCTAAATAGTTGATATTTATAGAGGTTTAAATTATTGAACAAAGGTCATCCTTATTGAATTGGAGGAGAGGGATTTAATATGAAATGGAGTAATAAATAGCTCTATGGATGACTTATCCATTTGTATTTCTGAAAATGTTTGTAGGTATTCCAAATGGATTGATGAATGTGAGTGTGTAAATAATTCTGGCTAAATGGATGCATATGTAGACTTAGATAACATATCATGTATATCTTGAATATAGTAATTTGATATATGGATGTTTCTTTTCCTGAGATTCTATCTGAAATATGTGAGAGCATCTGCAGTTTGGATGTTCACCTTCCTCATAATGTGCAATACAAGAAGCCATTTGAACAAATTCACAATATTCTACTTTGGCCTGTCATGTTCTTGGATCATGTTTGAAAAATGATTGATGTTCAGTCACTTAATATATCTACTACACGGATTAACTGTGTATATGACAATTAACATTGGTTGTTATTTGAAACTAGATGGATTAACTTTGTATATAATAGTAACATTGGTTGTTATTTGAAACTAAACTTGGAATATATATGTGTTGTATATTTGCAGGCCAAATCTCCTATAGTTGTTGAATTATTTAAATTTGTCTTTTTTCGCCCCTTGTTCTGACCGAGTATTGGGATATTGAATTTTACATGGTTTGGCATTTTCAAATGTCTTGGCATGAGAGATTATGAGATTTATATCTGGAGTCCAAATCTGTTATGGTTGTTTCGAATTGCTACAATTTGCATTCTATGAATTTTCTCTTCTACTCAATGTATATATACATAACACTTGCATGTTATGTTTGAAGTTGTTGTGCTAGCCAAAGGATACAAAGCAATACCTGCAATGACTTCAAGTTATATTATTGATGATATAATTTTCTTCTAAATGTCAAACAAATTGTCAAAGGTTTCAGTGAAGGCTCTGGAATTTTTGTTGCTCATCTATCTCATTAGTATATAGGATCTTGTATTGGATGGCACTTGTTTTGACATACCCAAGAAAGTATAGTATTATTTTGATCCTTTCTAAAAATAGGGACTTACTCTCTAGTATATTTTTGCAGTCTTATTACGCATGATTTCACTTGAGCTTTTGGACCTTAGCTCAACAATTGCGAGTTCATGTGATAACACACCCGAGACATATCCTAGTGATCCTAAACCTCATTAGACAAGACCCCCTTTACCATTGGAATTTATTCCTCCTCCTCAACCAACCTTGCCTAAGACTGATGATATAGATTTAAATATTGATATGGCTAGTTTCTTAGCAAAGGTTAATGTACCTATCCCTCTCAGTATTGATATTGTATTTTTTTTTAAATACCTACAACACAGTCGCTATTGCGACGTCTTGGAGTGTCGTTCCCATAGAAACCATGTCAAAGATGATACCTCTTAACGTCACTCTTGCCACATCCAAGACGTCTCTCTTTCAACCTACAAGACGTCTCTCTTTCCACCTCCAAGACATCACTCTTGCCACCTCCAAGAGTGTCTCTCTCATAAAAACCATGTCGGAGATGATACCTCTTAATGTCTCTCTTTTCACCTCCAAGACGTTGCTCTTTCCACCTCCAAGAAGTCTCTCTTGCCACCTCAAGACGTCTCTCTTGCCACGTTCAAGATGTTTCTCTTGCCACCTCAAGACGTCTCTCTTGCCACATTCAAGACATCTCTCTTGCCACATTCAAGATGTCAGTCTTGCCACATTCAAGATGTCTCTCTTTCCACATTCAGGAAGTCGCTCTTGCCACGTTCAAGACATGGCTCTTGCCACGTTCAGTACATCAGTCTTGACACGTTCAAGATGTATCTCTTGCCACATTCAATACGTCACTCTTGCCACCTCCAAGACATCTCTCTTGCCACCTCCAAGATGTCAGTCTTACGATGGCTATATGGGGTTTGGATAGTCAAATTCGAGATGACACATGTCCGCATGAAACATCACAATAAATATGAAATCTATGTCGTCGAAAAAGCGACGTCATGTGAAATGACGTTTGAGAGGGTTCGTTTTTTTTCATTCTCCCGACAATATAAAGTAGAAATTGCATCAAACGCGCCATCATAATTTGACCCAAATGTACTAGTGGTTGGACCTGCAATCTGCAAAAATTCTTTCTAGGTTCCTGCATCCACTTATTAGCCCAAAAACTCTTTCTATGCACAGGAATAACATATCTATTTTCATTTCTATTAGCTTTACTTAGATCAATGCTTTCTTCCAAATGTGCCCTAGATTTCAGACTAGGAAAGAATCTATTAAACATACTTAAATTCATGCTTTCGAAACAAAAAAAATCACTTATTTTATTCTTATCAAAGCACAAAGCTTTACCTTTTTTAAGATCTTACCTCTTTTCTTTAGATCGGGTTTATTTCTTAGCACAGAGATTCGCAACTCAAGTAGAATACTCTGCACTACAACAACATATCTACACACAGATCTTCTCTTTTCTTTACTTAAGTTCCCAGCAATCACAGTTTCAGGTCCCAGCAACGGAACCATTTGTTGGCACAGGGGCAGACCCAGGGTTCAATGCTTCAACAACACACCAAAAAAACCCTAACTATTGTTCCTTTCGGGAACACCTGCGAAGCAAGCGAAGTCTCACATGAGGTAGAGCCAAGGGGGGTTATAGGACTCAGGTGTTTGTAACCCAACTAGGACACAGATCTGTGATAGAAACACTTCGCAGAGTATTATCTTAACACTACAAGATGATATACATTAACTCATTAGCTTCATTAACATCGCAGAACAAAACCCTAAGATAGATCGGCGTAGTAACAGTAAAGATTAAATATTTCAACCACTTAGCACATAGAATTGAGTTAGATATAGCATTCATTCATAAAGAACAAGTAAAGCACTAAGAAACATTAGATCTATCCAACATACATAATAAGAAAATCACTAAGAAAATTCAGAATATAAACAACACATCATAAATCACATCAAAAGACACAAGATATACGTGGTTCACCACAGTGTGGGGCTACGTCCACCAACTGCTTCATATTCTTTATTATTCCTCAATATCTTACATTCATTTGCTCCTATGCACTAAGACACAAAGCCAAGCTTCGCAGAGGACAGGAGATCTGCGCACCGAGCACCAGATCCTCCTTCCCAAAATTAGGTCAAGGCACAAAGCCAACTCCTTTAAAAATCACAGAGCCTTACATACACTTTTTGTTGCACAAAGCAACCCAAAACTACTTGCACTTAGCCTTGCAAGATATATTCCCCTCGCTACTTCTACCATACTTTCTTATCTATTTATACTTTTGCAATTCCTTACAAAAAGGCCTAAACATGGGTAAACCCATGGGCCGAAATTTCGTAACCCATTACAAAACCATAATGAACCCTTTGTTGGGTCCACATAGCCCATAAAACTAGTGATATCCATGATCTCAACTCTGCCTTGGCACTCCTTCCTCGATCACTGCGTCGAAGTCCAAAAAGTGGTCAAACCTGACCAAGTTTTCCTCAAAACTTGGCTGAGGGCCAATAGTCATCATGGTGGTCATCAATCATATTTCCAAATATGCTTATTTATGTTCTCTTCAACACCCATTCACAACATCCAAAGTGGCTCAAATATTCATGGATAGTATCTTCAAGCTTCATGGCATGTCTCATTCTATTGTATCTGACAGAGTTCCCACTTTCACCAGCAATTTTTGGCAATAAGTGTTCAAACTACAAGGCACCCAGTTGCATCGTAGCACCACTTGTCACCCCCATATGGATGGCCAGACTGAAATTTTCAACAAGTGTTTGGAAACATATTTGAGGTGTTTTTCATATGAGAGAAAAAATCGGTGGGCTCAGTGGTTACCCCTAGCTAAATGGTGGTACAACACATATTACCAAACAACTAATCGCATGGCTCATTTTGAAGAAGTATATGGACAAAATCCAATGTCGGTTCTCTCATAGATGCTAGGGGTTTCGAAGGTTGAGGAGGTTGAAAAAAATATTACAGTCCGAGAGGCTATTCTTCGTTCCCTCAAAGAAAATTTGGTCATGGCTCAGAATCACATGAAGCAACAAGAAGATTAAGGTCATTCTGAACGTCAATTTATTGAAGGAGACCAGGTGCTTCTTTGACTACAACTTTCTCAAATATTAACATTGTCAGAAAACTTTCTCCCAAATTTTATGGTCCTTACACTGTGCTCAAGCGAGTGGGATCGGTGGCCTACCAGTTATCTCTACCCAGTCATTCTAATCTCCATCATGTTTTTCATGTCTCTTTCTTAAAGAAGGTGATTGGAATTAAGTTTCAAACTCAAACCTATCTCCCTGAGTTGGATGAAGAATGTTCTAGTTGGTTGCAGCCACAAGTAGTCTTGGACCAGTGAGAGCATTGTCTCTGTTAGCGCACCATCAAGGAAGTGTTATTCTATTGGAAATATACAACTATAGAATATGCCACTTGGGAGTCAGCCACCATTCTACAATAATTTCCTCATCTCAAGCCTTGAGGGCAAGGTTGTTCTTTAAGGGGGAGGGCATGTTAGGGACCTAACCTCCCTAACCCCTCACGTACGTAGAATAATATATTTCCATGTAATAAATTCCCATATTAATAAGGCCTAGAAATAAGGAACAATAAGTCAAATGTAAGAATACCTAATAGAATCTTCTGCTTCTAGAAGGATCTTCCTATAGATTATTCTTCTGGGTAGATAGATTTAGTATAAATAGGAGTACAGGGTATGATAATTTTTGTCTTGATAATTATTGTAATAGAGCAATGCCCTACTAGAGGTTTCCCCCTCTAAGAGGCAAGTGAACATAACTTCCTATCAATAAAGGTATTATTTTGTTGTTTTGGTTTCATCTATTGTGTTGATCTATTGTTATTCTCTACAGTGTTTTTGTTTTCACCTATTATAATAGATCTGGTACCTTACATGCATTGAATCTTTTTTCATAGTATTATCACTTAAATCAATGCACCCTATTTTTTTTATGTTATATCATTGTTAAAATGAATACAACTACTTGATTATGCTAAATCATATTTTTTTGTATCGTCACTTAAATCAATGCATTGTTTTTTGCATTAAATCAATGCAACTTGTAACATCCCCACTATAATCCCCAATTTAATTAATGCTTATGTATATATAATATGTGGCTATGACCAAGTGATGTAATATGTGAATTATATTTCCTTGTTTTATTAATAAAAATGTGATGGCAGTTACTAAGGGGACATGGACAAGACATGGGGATAAATTAATCCACAAGAGGGGGAAGTTTCTAGGATAATGGCCAAGAGGGGTCCAAGGGGGGATTTCCCCATGTATATTGATTTAACCCTTTTTCCTAAATTTACTATTTGTATCTGAACCTTCCCATTTCTGATTGAGTGTTCCCAAATCCAATCATTGAATACATGTAAGAGGGTGGATGTGAGTGGTCACATCCAAAAGTTATTGGGAACATGGGAGTTGAGTATAAAGATCTTGGGGAAGAGTGTGAGTCAAGAAAGGAAAGACAAAAGGAGGAAATTCATATGGGTTGGGATAACATTTTTTAGTTAGTCAATTTTGGACATGGGAGCAAGGGAAGAGGAAGAAACAGAGCTTGAATTTGATGCAGCCATGGAGGGTGAATTCTCGAGCATGTTGGAGCATAATTGGAGAGAATTGTGGATAGAAAATTGAAGAGCTAGGTTGTTAGGACTAAAGAGTGAACTCTAGGGTGAGTTTCACTAAAACAACAAGTGTTTGTTGTTGGTTTGTTGATAGTTTTCCTAGCATCAATTTCCCTTGAGTTCCTGGATGAGATATTCCTAGTTGACTGTGCCAGAGAGAAACCGATAAATGAATAGGATGTCTGAGGGGCTGAGATCAGTGAAGGGGTACATTCATTTGGTTGGATAGGTCAAGAAGAAGAGATTTGGTGGAAAATCGGGATAGTTGTAGGAAAATATCAGCTGGGTTGATATTGTTTTGAGCTATGAGTGGACTGTGAGAGACCACCCTCATTTTTGGATTACTAGCCTCAACTCGGGGGTGACTAGATATTGATATTTTGAACAATCAGTCTATGGCTGGGTGGAATGTTTGTCCCAAGCAGTTGGTTGCACAACTGTTGTGAAAAGATAAGGGTGTTATCATCTTGTTGTGTTAAATTATGCATTTAATTGTTGTGCATGAACTATGTGTATTTGGAAGTGATTTATATGTTGTTGTAATGAGTTGTTAGTTGCATTTCATGTTGATTATTAGTATGTTGTATATGCTTCTATTTTATGGTTGTAGACAGTAGCTAAATCAATTTTAATCTATAGTTGAAAGCTACAAGAAATGGGCTAATAGTAAAATAGTTATTTAGTTAGAAGAATTTCTTTTTTTAAGAGTATTATGTAGTGTAATGTCCTTTGGATGGGTTGGGGGGTGTTACATTATGGTATCAGATCTTTTGTTTCAAACACCAGGCTTGTATGGGCCAAGATGGTTGTGAATGCATGAAATGTTTTGTTGTAGACTTTGTCTGTGACTGATTTGGGGGGAAAATAGATATTGTAGAGAGAAATCCCCAATTTTTGTGAGAGAAATCTAAGTTTTAATGACTTAAAACATTTTGAGAGGGTTAATGGAGTAGAGAGGTGGAGTTGAAAATTGAAATTTCCCCTGGAATGATCAAAATTCATTTTTTAATGGCCTCCTATCTAGTTACAGGAAACTTGGAGAATCGATGGTTGAGATCGTGTTTGATCTCATGATTGATGGTCAAGATTTATCATGATAAATTTAAAATTCCTAAGGATTAGACCATTTGAAAGGTTGATGGGATCAACAACCAAGATTAAATCGGGGATTATGAAAGGGAGCCAGACCATTTTCTTGTCCAAGTGACCTCAATCTCAAGTCCACGGACTTAACCAAATCTCAGATAAGATTTAAGAGTATAGCACACTAGGGATTGTCAAAGTTCCATATGATTAGGGTCATGGAACCCTGCACTACACTCAAAGGGAGCTAAGCCTTCTGAGCTTTGGGACTTCAGAGGTCCGTAACTCAGAGATGTTATAACTTCACAACACTCTAATCCTCTTGAAGGAAACTTGCTGACATGGTTACCAAATAGTTTGACCAATAATTAGCGGTTTTTTATCCGCTAGCGTGGGATATGATTTATCATTAAACCCTGACCATATTTTCATCTGTGAAGTAATGAAAGACATATATATGAGGATATTTTGAATCCTTCCTGACTATTGGATATATGCTACAGTCAAATTTTTCATTGACTCACTCTGGGAGTGAAAAGGCATGACATGGCCAGAACTTCCCGAATGTCAAAGTCGTAAAGTGATGTGGGTCATAGATATAAGGATCATTCAGGACCCTTCTCGACTGTTAGGTCAAGAATAGTGGAAGGATAGGGTAAGTGGTACCTTCAACTGAAAAAAATCGGTCATCCCTTCTTTATGACCTTTCCAGTAGGTAAAACTTTAGAACTGAAATGGGTTAAGACATGTGAGGAATGTGAAGTTGCAAAGAAATGAGAGTCGTCACTCTAAGGATCCTTCGGGAACCTTCCTGATCATTGAATCTGAGTTACATTCATTCAACGTTGACCCACTCTGGGTGCGAAAGAGTTTGGAATGTCTAGGATCCCAGAATGCTGAAATTGCAAACCAATGCAAGTCGTTGATCTAGGGATCCTTTAGGATCTCTCTCAATCGTTAGATCGGGTATAGTGGAAGGATAGAGTAAGAGGTACTATTTATCGTCAGATCAAGACAATGAATTAGGGAGAAATATTGACCATAGATCGAGGATCCATTGGGGTATTTTATCTACCATTCGATCAACTAGTGGGAGGATAACGTAAGTACTTCAGTGAAGTCTTGCTTCGAGAGATCTAAGGTTCGAGTTGTGAAACCATCCTGGAGGTCGAAAGTCAAAGTACATGGAGAGGAGTTTCAGAATTCCAAGACTCTAGGAGATTTGAATATATAGGAATATGTGTTAAAGCGTCGAAGTGTTGAATCGCCAAAGGTCAGAGTACGTGGCAAGGAATTATGAAACTTCAGAATTATGAACTCTGAGACTCTCAAAGATTTGAGGGCATAAGAGGATGTCTTAAAATTCGAAGCGTTGGAATTTCCCTCTGTTGGATTTACTTCACACACACCTAGGATTTATTTTTCCTAAGGTTTTTCCTTATTTATTATTCATTATTAGTCATTATCCAGTCTCCTATATTTTAGGAATAATATTCCTCTAGGGATCATACTCCAGTTTTCACTTCAGTTTGACTAGCTGAGAGGAATCTAGATGTTGCATTGGTTTTGTCACCATGTATCATCACCAGATAATGCACATTATCCTTGGTAAAATCACCATACTGGTGCATTACCCATGATTCCATGATCTCCTCCTCACTTCACTCTATTTCAGTCAGTTAACTAAAGACTGGTAAACTAGTTAACTCATCTAGGTGGCAGCTCACTCTCGTAATTGCTTGAGAGACTAGACTAGGTGCAAGTTTACTCCTGTAACTGCTAGTGTGTATCCAGATCACTCTAGACCACTATTATGGCTCATTGGCTTCTCCTCCAGTGTGCATTCGTTGAGTTATACAGGGTATATCATGTGTAAATTATTCATTATTCATTACAGTTAATGAGAATTCTTCCATTCTTTCTCAACTTATCTCTGCAAATGTGTTTGGTATTTTATAGATAGATATATTTTCTAGCTAGATTCCCTAATCTCCTCCTCAATTAATTCTATTTCATTCAGGTAACTGAAGACTGGTAAACTAGTTAACTCATCTATGTGGCAGTTCACTCCCATAACTGCCTGAGAGACTAGACTAGGTGGCAGTTTACTCCTATAACTGTCGGTGTGTGTCTATATCACTCTATACCACCACTATGGTTCATTGGATTCTCCTCCAGTGTGCAGTGGTTTAGTTATACAGAGTATATCATGTGTAAATTATTCATTATTCATTACGGTTAATGAGAATTATTACATTCTTTCTCTCTTACTTCTTCTTTCTCAATTTCTCTCTGCAAATGTGTGTGGTATTTTCTAACTAGATATATTATGTGTAGGTTCAACACATCTACATGGTATTAGAGCCGATGGACTTCTAATAAAAATCTACACCAAATTTTTGGAGGTACCAAAGATTGAAGATAGCAGAAAAATGGAATTCCCAAAAGAATTCATTCTTAAACCTTACAATTACTTTGCATGGAAGGAGAGAATAATCATACATCTCCAAACCATAGGATTGTATAGGTTAGCCTTGAATACATACATAGAACTGACATCATCCATAAAAAAATCCAAGTATCTAAATTGAATGGATGAAGCATTCAAAATAATTTGCAATCTCATCTCTCTAGATCTCCTTTTTCACATATCTTGCTATAAAAACCCCAATGAAGCCTGGACCACCTTGGAAGGGATCTTTGGAAAATAGGATTAGATAAGGGGCCACATGATTGAGGTGGAATTTTTCACATTGGATCCAAAAATCTTCCACAATCTCCAAGATTTCTTTACAAAATTCAAGGATTTATTGTCGCAACTCAAATCTTGCGGGGTTGATAAATATAAGGAGGAGAAACAAATGGATCTCACCATTCTCTCCAAACTTGGTCTTGAATTCTCTGTGTTTGTATCCACATTCCATCATTCAAATTCTCCTTTGGAGCCACCCGAAAAATGGATTCTCTTAAGGAATGTATCGAATCCCAGACACGAGAGCAAACCAAGCTCATCGAAATGGGCACAATCAAAGGCCCAAAGGTGCATGCACTTACTATGCAATATGGAAGCCATAAATATCATAAATATAAATATAAATACAATAGGAAATCTCATGAAAATCCGAAGAATAAAGGCTACTCAAAACCCTTCACTGATGCCTTCAGATCCAAACGTGGAAAGGGAAGAAAAGGGGAGAAATGCACATATTGTCACAAAGGATTCCATCCAGAATCCGCATGCATGAAAAACCAAATATATCTAATGACTCAAATACTTCAGAAAAACAAACTTGGATATCGCATCCCCGAGGGTGAGAAGAAGAAGAAGCCAGAAGATCAGAATCCCAAGAAAGGCAATTCTATCCATGCCTTGATTGCCATCAACTCCTCTCCTTATTCTTGGATTGTAGATTCAAAAGCATCACATCACATGGCTGCCAAAAAAGTAGTATATTCTACATTGGATGCATGCAAAGGTCCTACTATTTTGATGGGGGACAAATCTCCAGTAGAGGTCATTGGCAAAGGAAGGATTGAACTCACCAACGGAAGTTTCGAGAATGTGTTGCATGTTCCCAAACTTTTCGTCAATATTCTCTATGAGTACCAGATGAAGAATTATGGCACACAAAAGAAAGTGATATTCACACCTGATGCAGTGGACATATATGACATGCAAACCAATTCTAGGGTTGCTACCAGTGAGGTAAATCATCAATCTAGATTGTATACATTTTCTGAATTTATTGAACCAGATTTTGCTTTACTACTTACCCATGCTGTTGAAAGTAGTAGGATATGGCACGAAAAGGTTCCAGCATTTGAATTTTAGATATATGCAACAACCTAGTAAACAAATATTGGTTGATGATCTACTAAACATTCATTTCTCCAAAGTAAACTGTGAGGGATGTGTTCTTGGAAAACACCCTCAAGAGAAATTCAACAAAGGAAATACTCAGAGAGCTTCCTCTTCTTTATATGTGATCCATAGTGACCTCATGGGTCATTTTCTGCATCCATAAATTATAAAAGAGATATTTTTTCTCACTTTTGTTGATGATTTCTCATGTTTCACATGAATTTACTTTCTCAAGCAAAAATCTAAGGTCTTTCAACACCTCAAAGATTTCAAAGCCTTGGTTGAGACACAGTCAAGAAAGAAAATCAAAGTCCTCCGAACAGATAATGGGGGATAGTATGTCAATCATGAGATCCAAAATATTTTTCATGAGGAATGGATTCAGTTGCAACACAGAATTCCCTATACTCTGCAACAAAATGGAGTTGTTGAGAGGAAAAATAGATCTCTAAAAGAGATGGCATCTTGCATGCTACATGCAAAGTCACTACCACAGAGACTATGGGTCGAAGCACTTAATTGTGCAACCTACATCCAAAATATATCTCCCCATAGATATGTCAAGGATAACCCCCTACAAGGCTTGGAGTGGCCTCAAACTGGAAGTGACCCACTTTCGTATTTTTCATTCACGTTCATGGGCCTAGATGCCCTCTGAAAAGAGGAAGGCACTTGATCCATAGAGCACATAGTGTATATTTGTTGGATACCCCGACGGTGTCAAGCGATACATACTTATTGATCTTTCCTTGGACCGACTCATCATTGAGCGAAGTGTCCAATTCGAGGAAAGTGTCTCACATGTACCTTAGTAGCCACATGTAGACACCTTCATTCTCCCACATGTCCGAGATGATGAGCATACACATGTCGAATCTTCTTAAGACGAGAGTTATGAATCAAAGGATTCAGATGATTTAGATATAGAGTCAGTACAGTTAGATGTAGAGTCAAAGCACCTAGATGCAAATGCAGAGATAGAGAAGAGGCCCAAGTGGGCATAGACTACTCTTCAGGATGCAGGGGATCTTGTTGATGATCTAGATAATACTAGGAGGACTCAATCTAATTTCGAGGAGACTCCTATTGCACTCACTACCACTGAACCATTTCCCTCCAGGAATATTTTGTTGGTTCAGTCTTTAGATCCATAGTCTTATGGCGAGGCTGGTGGAAATCCCTTTTGGGAATCCACCATGCAAGAGGAGTACAAATCCCTCCTCGAGAACCAGACTTTGGATCTGGTTCCCCTTCCTTCTGGAAGGAAACTTGTTAGATGCAAATGGGTCTACAGGACCAAGAGAACAGTGGATGGATATATTCGAATATACAAAGCCAAGCTTGTTTCCAAAGGCTTTCAGCAGGTGCACGGAATTGACTATGATGAGACCTTCACTCCATTAGCGAAGATGGATTCCATACGATTGGCACTTTCCATTGCGGCAGCCAAGGAATGGGAATTCCATCAGATGGACGTGAACAATGGATTTCTTCATGGTGATCTCTCTGAGGAGATCTATATGGATCAGTCCCAAGGATTTATGCAGGATTCATCTTTGGTCTGTCGACTGAAGAAATCTCTTTATAGCCTCAAGCAGGCTCTGAGGGCATGGTATGCCAAGATGGACTCCTACCTGTTGTCACAAAACTTTGTACATTGTAAATCAGACCCGAATGTCTACATGCTCAGGATGGCTGACTCACTTCTACTCTTATTTTTGTACGTTGATGATTTGTTGATCATCGGTTGCTCAACTTCAGTGGTTGTTTTTGTTAGCACTAGGAGTCACCTTCATATTGCATGGAAGGCAAGCCCAGTACCCATCAAGTTATAAGTGAATGTAAGGGTGTTTAAAGGGTCAAATGGAAAAGGACTCAAATGATAATGTTCTAACTCAGATAACAGGGCTAGCATGCACCAGCAGCTAACTTCAATCAGTAGTTTGGGAGTAAGTATGAAGAAAGGGAAGACTTGAATGAGAGAAGTGTAGGGGCTAATGTAAACATCAAGTCCACAAAATCCTAAGGAGGAAAGTTTCTTAACACAAGATCTTCTTGAACTAAGAAACTAAGGAAGATAAATAAACATCATGATAACATAATGGTCAAACATCCATCATAACATCACCACAATCATTCATGTGAATCATTCAAAGTATGAAAATTTAGCATCAGAAGCAAATAGGCTGAAAGAGAAGTTGATTTCTATTAGTCAAAAAGTCTTAAGTCCAGTACATCACTAGATCACAGTTACTTCATCAAAATATTACAGTATAAGGGAGCCTTGCCCAACCATCCAACCTACTAAAGAAATTGATCTATCTATTTATAAAAAAAAGGGAGGCAACAGCTGGAGATACAAGCTGGCCTCCTTCCCTTGAAAATATCTAAACATGTATTTGCTCTAACAACTTATCTAACCACCTATGCTATAAAATAGGAAAATGTTGGTGACTAATCCAACTGAACTTCAAACTGAATCGATTCCCTTTTGCTGCACAGCTCCTTGTTTTCCATGTGTCTTTCAAAGAATGTGGTTGTCTTCATGATGCCAGCTGATGTTTCCAAAACCTTATCCATCATTAATTTATCCCAAAGTGGTTAGCTTGGTCCTCCTAGATCCCTGGTGTTTGTTGGTAGCTTCCTTGGGTAGAAAATCTGGGTAGCTCACTACAAGGAGAAAAGGTAGTGCTTGTAGGTAGCGCCTTTGTGCTACATATGTTTGCTAACATTTTCCCTCTGTGAAATATTAGGTAGTGCCTCTGTGTTGTGCCTGTGTGTCAATTATGTTCTCTGCCCAATATTAGGTAGTGTCATTAGGTAGTGCTACTTACATTGTGTCTCTGTGCCAACTTTGTTCTCTTCCCAATATTAGGTAGCACCACTTATGCTACGTCTGTCTACAGGTTTGGGTAGCATTGCCAAAAACACACCGCCTTCAATCTTGAACATGCGTAGAGAAATTTGTGGTCTTTCATGATGACAAAACCATTTTACTTAGGTTCCTTGACCATACAATAGGTAGTGCCTTTTACCACTAGGGAAAGCTATCACTTAGCAAAAACTCAAAACCTAGATAGTTAAATGCTTAGAAGCCTATATAGATGGCAGAGATAATATTTGCATATCAATTAACCCTCCCAAAAAGGAACCATCCTAAAAAATGGGGCTTACCTTTTACCAGCTATTTTGTCATTTTGACACTTAACCTCACACTCTTTCTGGTAGAAAGAGGATGTTCAATTGACACAACAGACTTCTTATTCTTAGCATTGAAAGGCTTCTTTAGTGTAGTTGTGCTCTCCTTAGCTGCTGGTTTGTCATCCTCAATGGCAGCTTCAACCAACACCTGTAAATTTCTTTGGGCTACCTCATCTTGAAAGTGCTTTAGCTCAGCCTTTAGCTTCCTATTATGAGACTGGAAGCCTTTGTTTTGCCTATAAAGATTCTTTAGTTGTCTATGAAGGGGTTGGGCCTTTCTTCCTGCAAACCTTTCCAAGTCAAGGGTGTGACTATAGCCATCCATGAGCTCTTTCATTTGAGCCAAGTGGACCTTATCTTATGCTTTAAGACGAGCTATTTATTTTCTTGCATCTCTAAGTTGCTTGATAAGTCTTTTGTAGGTCTGGCTGTCAGGAGGAATAGTAGCATGCACAGTCTCAATAGGATTTTTCTCAGACTCCTCTTCCTCCTGCATGGGAAGTGTCTTGTCTACCTCATCAGGTTCTTTGATGGCTTTACTTTTATTCTTCATCCTCTGCACAGGGGTTTCTTCATTTCTTATCACAGGATCCTCAATGTCTTTCACATAGGTTTCATCTTTTCTCTCCAAAGGTCTTTTAATACCTTTACCTTTATGTACAGGGGCTTCTTGTTTTTCTTCCACAGGATTTTCAATGCCTTTACCCTTCTTCTTTTGAATAGGGGTTTCTATTAAAGACTACTCTTTGAAAACCTCCTTAGGAATTGATGACCTTGTGAAAGGTCTTTTACCCTTGATTTTGACTGCTAGAGGAGAAGAGGGAAAGAGAAGCTTCTTCCCTCTCTTGGATGTATCTTTAGTAGAATAAGGTACCTCTTCTAACCTTGGTGGAGGTGGTGGTGAAAAATATTTGTGTGGAGAAGGATAAACTTCTTCCTCAACTTCTATGACATGCTTGCTAATCTCTTAAACTTGAACAGGGGATCTTCCCTTTCTCTTCCTACTGGTCCCTGCTTTAGAAGTATTGGTGAGTGACAAAGGACTTGCCTTCTGTGATTGAGGAGTTGGTGCTAGATCCAACTTGAAATGAGATGTAACAACAAAATTCTCCCATGAAATCTCTTTCTTACCCAATTCCTCAGAGACTAGCATTCTGATTAATCCAGAGTGGAAAAGGCTAGAATCCACACCTTTAGATTTGGCTTGTATCATGTCTGACATCTTACCTATACTCCTCAACAAGTAATAGGGAATATTCATCTCAACCTTACCAGTAAAATGTAGCAACAGCCTTATATGGTACTGGTACAATGTGTTAAATCTCCCTTCACAAGTAAAATATCTCTATATGATCTTCAATAATCTGTCAAATTGTTCAATCAATTGACACCTTGGCATACTTTTGGAAAAATCACTATCTTGATATTCAGGTTTAAAAAGATATTTTGCATAGGCTGAACTCAAAGCCATGGCTTTGAACCACTTTTCACCTGTAATGGGGATCCCTGTTGCAGCTGAGATAGAGGCTTCAGTCACCTCAAAATCCAAATCCCCAACCTTGGTTTTCCTGCAATCAAATTGTAATGAAAATTGTCTTGCTACCTCTGGATGGCCTCTATGCATGTTCTGATAGAAAGAGAGGCACCCTACTCTTTGAAATGCCTCTCTTGCCATGGGCTCTGTATCAAAAAGATACATGTCCACCGGTTCTTTCCTAACCACCTTTCCACCTTTGTGTGTCTTCCTCGATTGAGGAGTCTCCATGGCTCAGAATGAGGGATTTTGAAAGGATTAAGGGATGGTAATGATTAGGAAGGCTATGAATAGGGCTTCAAATATATAAGGTTGACCCTTTTAGACAGACTGATGCTAGTAAGTCAAGATCGACTTTAGGAATTAAACCCTTAGGCTTGTGCAGGTATTTTGGAGTGTAAACAGTGAGGGGGTAATCTGAAATTGGCCCTCTGCAATTTACTAAAAAATCCAAACTCTGAGGTGAAAGGAAGCAAGGAAAATAGAGAGGGTTTGAGCAGTTCCTCTGTGTAGCGCAATGCATACGCATAGGATAGGCTATTTACAGGCTTGTGATTTCAATGGTTAAAGAAAACAACAGTGATCAGACCATAGATACAGGAAAATAAGTTTACAGGTCTGAAGAGGAGAAAAGACAAGGTTACCTTGCAAATATGGGCCCCTTACTACTATGCAAGCTAAGAAAAATGAAAACCCAAGCACAAATTTCCTATGAAAATTAATATGCATAGGAGGCAACACGGGTTACCTGTGGAGTAGACACCTGTTGATATCTTCAACACACTCTTAGGATGAAATTGAGAAAACTTTGGCCATGGAATATTTCTCAGCATCGGATTTGGTTGACATGTGGTCGCCTGATCAAAACTTGCGAATTTGCGCAGCGCGACACTATTGAGTCTTTCAAAATTAGAAACTGTTACCAAGGCTCATAAAATCAAGATCTTTGAAGGCATCTTTAAATGACTTCTGGCACTGAAAAAAAGGGACATGACATCATTCGTGGAAATCTTGACTCGAGGTGGAAGTATGATGAACGTGATAGGCGCTACGAAACTGCCTGATGAGTAGGCAGCACTTCCATTCCAAAATGTGATTGGAAAGGTAAGCAAGGACAATCATGCATGCCTACAAGATCATGAGTGAAGAGGAAGAGGTGTCACATCAGTTTAGCAATGGGAAGGATCAACCTAGGGACAAGTCATGAAAGAGACCAAAAATAAATTAAAAGCTAAAATGGTTCAGGGATCAAAAATCAATTTGAGGATCAAACTAGAGCTAAAAATCAAAACTTTAATATCTAAGAGGTGCTACTAATCATAAAATAATAAAGGGATGAAACGTTCAAAGAAAATTAAAATCTAAGGCTTAAAAAGGGAATGAAAACAAACTAAAAGACCCAAGGCAATTTAGTGTGATAACAGCTGCAGTCAAGAGGATTATACATGAAAGGTTTTTTGATGATGGACATGGGTCCACTACACTTGTTCCTTGGACTCGAGATCGGTCAAGATGCATCAGGAATAAAATTGTCTCATGCTAAGTATGCATGAGATCTCCTTGAGAGATTTCACATGACAAACTGCAATTCTTCTCTGACTCCTTTCCTATCAGGAGTCATACTTGAGGATGGCGGGGACACTCCACCGAACATTGCCTCATTGCCGAGACCCATTCTTTAATTTCACCATAGTGATTTTTAGGGGGGGTGTTGGAGTTACTTCAGACACACCTAGGATTTCTTTTTCCTAAGGTTTTTCCTTGTTTATTATTCATTATTAGTCATTATCTAGTCTCCTATATTTTAGGAAGAATATTCCTCTAGGGAGAATATTCTCTTCAGTTTTCACTTCAATTTGACTAGTTGAGTGGAGTCTAGATGCTGCATTGGTTTTGTCGCCATGTAACATTGGGATCATCACAAACTAATGCACATTTTCCTTGGTATAATCACTAGACTGGTGCATTACCCATGATTCCCTAGTCTCCTCCTCACTTCACTCTATTTCAATCAGTTAACTGAAGACTGGTAGACTAGTTAACTCATCTAGGTGGCAGTTCACTCCCGTCACTGCCTCAAAGACTAGGCTAGGTGGCAATTTACTCCCGTAACTGTTGATGTGTGCCTATATCACTCTATACCACCACTATGGTGCATTGTATTCTCCTCGAGTGTGCATTGGTTGAGTTATATAGAGTATATCATGTGTAAATTATTCATTATTCTTTACGGTTAATGAGAATTCTTCCATTCTTTCTCTCTTGCTTGTTTTTTCTCAATTTCTCTCTGCAAATGTGTGTGGTATTTTCTATCTAGATCTATTATGTGTAGGCTCAACACATTTACACCCTCATCAAAGTGTCTATCTTTGATAGATTGTGAATTAAAGAACAACCTTAGCCATCCATCACAACTAATGATTAATCCATAGTTATCGATCATCAAGGCTTAGAGGTCAATAGGATTTGTCGGAGTTGTGGGAAGTGGAGATCAAACTGTCCATCAATGACATAGACCAACGGAGGAGAGTGAAAGTGCATGTGAATTTGTAAGGGAATTAATTATCAGGAGGTCGTGTGCTTTGATCAGGACCATCGAATAACTTGGCTACGTGTCAACATAGGATCTATGCATGCAATGAGGAAGGATTTAACAATCATTCATGTTGGAACACGTAGACCGTAGATCTTTATTATATATTAAGTCATGACCATTTATGAAAACGCTCTATGAGTGTGAATCTAGTGTAGGACCCTTACCAAGTCTAAACCTTGTGTTAGGTGAGGACAAATCTCAATCGTCATATATAAGGGTGGGTTGATCCCCACCATAGATTTTTGAGAGAGAGGAGAATTTTGGACATCGGGGCTCCAGAGATGTTGTATACATGTACAAAAATGATGGAGGGCCGAAGGCCTAGTATTCATGAAGACCGAGAGATATTCCCTGCAACCCTCAGCCACGTCATCATTAGGGGATGATGACCCAGGTCACAACTGTGTCATGTCAGTTGGAATGAGAGAGGTGAAGCTATCTGGATGACACATGGTGAAGGGGATGGCCATTGGCCAAAGACACCCCAAAAAAAAAAAAAACTTTGGAAGGCTATAAATTTCAAACCAGAGCTTGATTTTGGGCAAGTTTTCATCCATTGGGAAGTTGTTTTGGGGAGTAATGCATCGAGCAAATCAAAATTTTAACTGGTGCAATATTTCCTTCATAAATTGACGAAGAGATAACATGTATTCTATATGATGAAATTTTTATGCTATGCATATTTATAACAGTAATTATAATATGCACATATCTTGCATAATTATAGGTACAGAAAGAAAATTTAGTTCTTATATGAGGACTGGAGTTATGGAATATTCTCAAGGATCTTACAGCTATGAGGAAGAGATCATAGGTCTGCATGTCAGCATGGGGAATGTTGAGACAGATTCAAATGGAAGAAGAGATAGGAAAGAACATGTCACTATGAGAATTCTTCATAGGGAAGTGGAGAGCTACAAGGCTAGCAATGAAAGGATTATGAAGGCTCCAGAAGAGATACTTCAGAGCTTAAATATGTTGCATAAGCAAGTTAACAAGGATTATGGCATCAAGAAAGCATCTAGTGCCAGAAAAGTATCAACATCTAGATCACATAGTTAAAGGGATGATCATGGAAATGATAGGAAGTCAAGAAGAATGAGTAAGTGTCATCATTCTCCATGGCAGTCCACTAGAAGAACTCATCCAAACTCATGCCCAAGGAGCAGCACAAATGTGTCTCCTATTCAAAGGAAAAGAAGAAGGCCTGAGGTAGAAATATTGCAAGGTGAACTAAGGAAAATCGAGCCACCTACCTTCAATGGTGAGCACAGGAAGGGAGAAGAGGCAGAGGCATGGCTATTGGAAATGAAGAAATATTTCCATCTGCATGATTACCCATCCTAGGTAGAATCTAGAATTTCCACCTACCACTTGGAAGGAAAGGTAACCATGTGGTGGGATCAAATTAAGCAAGACAAAAAATGCAATGAGAAAAGGATCTGATGGCGGAAGTTCAAAGGATATTTCTAATAGAAATACTTGTCTGAGAATTACTATGAGAGAAAGAAAAAAGAGTTCTTTGAACTCAAGTTGGGAAACATGAAAATGGAGGAATATGAGAAGCAACTCTTTGAATTGTTGAAGTATGTTGACTTCATCAATGATGAGAGAGTCAAAACCCAAAGGTTTCTAAGTGGGTTACCCTCTTTCTATAGTGAAAAGATTCAATAGTATAACCCCAAGACCCTGGAGGAGACATTTTATACCCTAAATTTCTCCATACAAGCATACCTAGCAATTGGCCCTCTCACATGCAAATTTTTCCAATCCATCATTGAGCAGCTCTTCTTAAAAACATTATTTTTGAAGATGTATGCACCCTGCACCATTAATACCCACGTACACATGCATGTTGCACCACTACAGCTCGCGTACGTATGCTAGATGCACCATTACATCCCACGTATACTTGCAAAAGTTGCAAAAAATAAAAAGTTGCAAGGAACTCGTTGAGATTACGGGCTATTGGGTAGTTTCCCAATTGATCCACCAACTATAGCCCTTCACCCAACCAAATAACCATCCTTTTTTCATATAAAAGGAGGTGTTGGGATCTCATTCCTAAGAGAAGCATAAGAACAGTGAAACTTTTCCCATTTCACATCCCCTCCTTGCCCCAAATAATTGCATCCACCTTGTGAGATTTGCATCAGAATTTCCCATTCTTGCCTTTTTCCTCCAGCATAAGCCTATGCCATTTCCCTAGAAGAAGTGTGAGACGAGAAAGATACATGGAAGCGCAGTTGGATCTTGGTGAAGAGGATCCTAGAGCAGGTTCATGGAGCAGTCATCGACCTTTGTTGTAGGTAAACATTGTGATATCAATAAGAGAAATACTTTTCATGTCCCGAAATATGATGTGTAAAATATTCGTATTTGATTTATGTTTCATTCTAACATATAACCCATGATTTATATATGAGATGCATGTTTTGTAGTTTCCTATTTATCTTTTTGTGAATGTAGGTCATCCTTGGGAGGAGGCTTGTAGTCAGTGGAGATGCCGAAGGTGAGAGGATCGACACGAAATGCGGAGTAAACGGTAAAGTTACCTGATATTTTCACTTTGTCTTTCATGTATGAATGTGGGGTACATTCAAGGTAGTTAGAATGGTAGGAAATTTTTAGATGGTTAGATTTGCCTGCATGTTGAATCCTAGTGTAGTCCATAGGGGGGTTTCCCATTATAGCAAGACTATAAGGAGAGCAAGGCACCTTTATGAGAAAAGAAAAGGAAGGCCAGTTTTCCAAAAGGATTGGAATGACAAGATGAAAGGGAAAAAAGATCAAAGGAAGAAAGGTTCCAAACCACCTTTTTTCAGAAATAACTCTCAAGCAAATCAACAAGGCTGGGCAACCCAAAATGAGCAAAATAATGTAGATTCATTTGGGAAAAGGATAAGGAAACAACTTGTTCAATGTTGGGTATGTGAGGGGAATCACTTGCATAGGGACCTCCCTCATAAAGGAGAAAGAATGAGGACTGTCCACAACATTCAGGAGGATGAAACCATGGAAGCCATGGGAGGAAGAATGTCAAGGATTTATGTAGCCTTGGACAAAAACAAGGAAGAGTATCAATCCCCCATGATCGAAGTGGAAGGTAAGATTGATAACCCTCCCATAACAATTTTAATTGATTCCAGAGATAGCCATAGTTACATAAATGTTAACATTGTTGAAATATTTCACTTGCAAAGAAGTAAGCATAAGAAAACTTGGTTAGTACAGTTAGCCATGGGGGGTAAGAGAAAGATCAATGAGTTCGTTGAATATTTTCAAACAGACATGAATGGTCTCAGCATGAAGGTAGATGTAAACATAATACCATTGGGTTCATATGAATGTCTAATTGACATGGATTGGTTGGAGAAACATCATGTTGTCCTAAACTATTAAAACAAGACAATCACATGTCTTGATGAGGAAGGGTAGCAAGGAAAGATTCAAGGCATTCCAAGAGTTATATATGTTAGAGATATTTCATCTATGTAGTTGAAGAAGAGATTCAGGAAGGGGTGTTAGATATTTGCAGCCCATATGGAGGATGCATCCAAAGATAAAGTGGCAAGCATTGAAGACCATCCGGTCTTGAGGAATTTTGAAGATGTTTTTAGATAAATCCCAAGATTGGCACCGAAGAGAGACATTGATTTTTCTATTAATCTAGTGTCAGGAACTACCCGAATGTATAAGACACCATACAGAATGGGTACACTAGAATTAAAGGAGTTACATATGAAACTTGAAGAATTGTTAAAAAGGGGGTATATACACCCAAGTGTGTCACCTTGGGGAGCCCCAGTTCCTTTTTTTTGAAGAAGGATGGAACCTTAAGGTTGTGTATTGATTTTAGGCAGCTTAATAAAGTTACCATAAAGAATAAGTATCCTTTTCCCAGAATTGATGATTTGTTTGATCAGTTGAAAGGTGCAAGAATATTTTCCAGGATTGACTTGAGATCGTGCTATCATCAAGTAAGGAAAAAGGAAGAAGACGTCATTCAAAACAATATATGGACATTATGAATTCACGGTAGTGCCATTTGGTCTATCAAATTCCCCAATATTTTTATGTGTCTAATGAATGGAGTGTTCAGGGAATACCTGGACAAGTTTGTGATTGTGTTCTTAGATGATACTTGTCTATTCTAAATCAAAGAGGAAAATGAGCATCATTTAAGAATGGTGTTGCAAGGTTTAAGAGATCACATATTTTATGTTAAGATAAGTGCATCTTTTATCAAAACAAGATTCACTGCTTGAGGCATATAATATCAACAACATGGACAGAATTTGATCCTGAAAAGATAGAGGCCATTAGAGGATGGCCAATGCCAAAACATGTGACAGAAGTTAGATCATTCGTGGATATTTTTGGTTATTACTGAATATTCATAAAACGCTTTTCAAAAACTGAAAGTCCAATCACTTATTTGCAAAAGAAGGGTGTGAAGTTTGAATGGAATTCCAAGTGTGAAGAGAGTTTTCATTATTTTAAGGGAATATTGACAAGTACACAAATATTGAAGATTGCAGATCCAAATGAAGATTTTTTGTGTGCATCGATTCATGCAAGGAAGGGATTGGTGGATTCCTTAGTAAAAAGGATCATGTGGTATGCGATGAGTCCAGAAAATTAAAAGAGCATGAGAGAAATTATGCTACACATGACTTGGAGTTAGCAGAAATTGTACATGCATTGAAAATGTGGTGGCATTACCTTATGGGTAAGAAATTCAAGCTAAGGACAAACCACTGTGGTATCAATCATTTGTTTGGACAACCAACACTAAATGTTAGGCAAGCTAGATGGCTGGAATTTCTTAGTGAATATGATATCGAAATTAAGAATATAAAGGGAAAGAAAAATCAAGTGGTTGATGCACTCAGCAGGAGAGCTCATGAAGTGCATATTGCAGCCATTAGCATGTATAGTACAAATCTGAAACACAAAATTGTTGCAGTAGAAAATTCAGATCATAGTTATTTAAAAATAAAAGAGACATTACAGCAAGGTAATTTTCAGCAGAAATTTAATTATTATGAGCTAAAAGAAGATGGAATTATCATGTACAAAGGTAAGGTGTATGTGTCAAATTCAGGGGAGATGAAAAATTTAGTGTTGAAGGAGATGAACAATTTACCATATGTCGGGCACCCAGGACATCAGAAAACAATTGTAATAGTAAGAAGCCAATATTTTTGGCTAGGAATGAAGAATGAAGTGGCTAATTACATATCCCGATGTCTAGAATGCCAAAAAGTAAAGATAGAACATAGACACCCAATAGATTTTCTACATCCATTTCCCATTTCAGAATGGAAGTGGGAAGTAGTTACAGTTGATTTTATTACTAAGATTCATAGAACAATGAAGCAGCATGACTCCATCATGGTGGTGGTGGATAAATTGACTAAAGAAACACATTTCGTTTTAGTAATGACTACACACAAGGTAGAAAATATTGCAGAAACTTATATGAGAGAATTTTCTAGGCTACATGGAGTGCCTAAGGAAATAGTTTCAGACATAGATCCAAAGTTTACTTCCAATTTGTTAAGGGTTTGTTCAAGGGATTTGGGATGAATTTAAATATTAGTACAACATATCATCAAGAGTCATATGGGAAAACAAAAAAGACTAACAAAATAATTGAGGACATGATTAGAATGTATCTGATGGATCAGCCATCAAAGTGGGAAGATTATATTCATTTAGTTGAATTTTCCTACAACAATGGGTATCAAGCCTCATTGAAAATGAGTCCATTTAAGGAATTGTATGACAATAAATGTAACACATTGATGGGTTGAGATAATCCAGTAGACAAAGCAATTTGTGGGCCAAAAATGTTAAAATAAATGGAAGATCAAATGGAAAAGATAAAGAAAAATTTAAAAGTTGCACAGGATAGGCAGAAAATATATGTAGATAGGAATAGAGTTTTCAAATATTTTAAAGTGGGAGAACATGTTTTCTTGAAATTGAAGGCAAAGAGAAGTTTGCTAAGATTAGGACGATGGCCGAAGTTGGTAGCAAGATATTGTGGGCCTTTTGAAATATTAGAAAAGATAGGGCTAGTTTCATACATGTTATGTTTGTTTTGCATCCATGAGAGTGCATAATTTATTTCATGTGTCATTATTAAATAAATATGTGTCTGATCCTAACCACGTAATTGATTGGAATGTCATCCAAGTGGAGCACGAAGGGGATTTATGGGTGGAACGAGTATGCATCCTGGACTATAAATTCAAAGTTATAAAAACAAAATCCATAGGGATGGTAAAGGTTCAATGGACCTGCTACTATCCTTAAGATTCTACATGGGAGCATGAAGAAAACATGTGGGAAAAATACCCGCAAATTTTTTATAGTTTTGAATAAAACATAATGAAAAAATCCATTTTGAGCATCTAAAATTTTGAAACCACATCTCAGAGTCCTGGCCAACTACATTGGGGACCTTGATAAAAGAATGGATCATTCCTTGGGTTAGCCTTGATAAATGGATGGTACATACCTTGGGTTATCGCAGATAAATGAATGGTGCCTTCCTTGGGTTAGTGAGGTTAGAGGAACATGAGATTTTGGTTGGAGATGTTACTGGAATTGTTAAACTACATAATTTTATTTTCTAAGTATTGTGATGTAAATTTTCATATATGTATATCGACATAGAGTGCATTGAGGGTAGTGAAAAGTTGTAGGTGAGGGGGAATGTAACATCCTCACTATAATCCCCAGTTTAATTAATTCTTATGTAGATATAATATGTGGCTACAACCAAGTGATGTAATATGTGAATTGTATTTCCTTGTTTTATTAATAAAAATGTGATCTCAGCTCCTAAGGCAACATGGAAATGAGATGGGGGATGAATTAATCCACAAGAGGGGGAAGTGTCTAGGATAATGGCCAAGAGGGGTCCAAGGGGGAATTTACCCATGTATATCGATTTAAGCCTTTTTCCTAAATTTTCTATTTGTATATGAACATTCCCATTTCTGATTGAGTGTTCCCAAATCCAATCATTGAATACATGTAAGAGGTTGGGTGTGAGTGGTCACATCCCAGAGTTATTGGGCACATGGGGTTGAGTATAATCATCTTGGGGAAGATTTTGAGTCAAGAAAAGCAATCCAAAGGGAGGAATTTTGTATGGGTTGGGATAGCATTTTTTAGTTAGTCAAGTTTGGACATGGAAGAAAGAGAGGAGGAAGAAACAGAGCTTGAAGTTGATGCAGCTATGGAGGGAGATTTATAGAGAATGTTGGAGCATAATTGGAGTGAATTGGAGTTGGAAAAATGAAGATCTAGGTTCTCAGGCATGAAGAATGAACTCTGGGGTAGGTTTCACTAAAACAACAAGTGTTTGTTGTTGGTTTGTTGATAGTTTTCCTAGCAGCAGTTTCCCTTGAGTTCTCAGCTAAGATATTCCTAGATGCATGTGCCAGAGAGACCCTAACAAATGAATGGGACACCCGAGGGACTGCGATCAGTGAAGGGGTACATTCATTGGGTTGGACAGGTCAATAGGAAGAGACTTGGTGGAAAATCAGGATAGTTGTAGGAAAATATCAATTGGGTTGAAAGTTTTATGAGCCGTGAGTGGACTGTGAGAGACCACCCTCTTTTGTGGATTTCTAGCCTTAGTTGAGGGGTGACTGGCTGCTGAAATTTGTAATATTCATTATATGGTTGGGTGGAACAACCATCCTAAGAAGTTGGTTGCATAGTTGTTGTGAAAAGATAAGTGTTTTATCTTGTTGTTGTGTTAAATTATGCATTTCTTTTTTGTGCATGAACTCTTTGTCTTTGGAAGTGATTTATATGTTGATGTAATGAGTTGTTAGCTACATTTCATGTTGATTATTATCATGATGTATATGCTTCTATTTTATGGTTGTATAAAGTAGCTAAATCTGTTTTAATATGTACCTGAAAGCTACAAGAAATGGGCTAATAGTAAAATAGTTATTTAGTTAGCAGAAAATTTCATTTTTAAGAGTATTTTGCACTGTAGTGTCCTTCGGATGTGTTGGGGGGTGTTAGACAACTAATTTATCTAAATTAGAGAGCACAACTAAGGTAGTTCCCTTAAAACTTTGTCCAAGAATATATCTCAGAGCACAACTAGGATACTTCAATTAATATTTAATGTTACTATTTTTCAACACATAATTTTTTATTTACTCAATATTATATTATTCTTTTAGGAGAGACACTTAGGTTGAGTAATTTTTTCACATTTTATACATATTAATATTATAATTCTTTTATTGTACAAATACTAATAGATAAATCACACATAACCAAACAAAGTACATGAATTAAACTTATAATATTTGTTTTGAAATTTGTTTTCACTACATTATTGCTAAATTCATTTCACTTTATGATAGGTTGTATCTCACATTTGAAATCAATATAGAGCATTAATTTCCTTTGTATGATTTCTTGAATTAATTAATGCACTGAATCATTTTTCATAGTATTATCACTTAAATCAATGCACTCTAGTGTTTTATGTTATATTATTATCATTGAAATAAATGCACCCTATTGTTTTATGTCATATTATTGTTAAAATTAATACAACTACTTCATTATGTCAAATCATTTTTTATTGTATCACTTAAATTGATGCATATTTTTTTTGCATTAAATCAATGCAACTAATTGCTCTAAATCATCAAAGAGAAATATGATAGTTCACTTAATATTTAATGGTATTGTTGTTCACCACATAGTTTTTAATTTACTCAATATTATATTATTATTTTAGGAGGGACACATGTCAAGTCCACTTGAGAACATTTTTCATGTTTTATATTTCTTAATATTATAATTGTTTTAATGTGCAAATACTAATAGATAATTCACAAATAACCAAACACATGACTTCAACTTATAACATCTCTTTTGAAATTTGTTTTCACTATGTTGTTGCTAAATTCATTTCACTTGATGATTTGTTGTATCTCATGGCTATCAATATAGAGGATTAATTTGTTTCATATCATTTCTTCGATTAATTAATGCACTAAATCATTTTTCATATTATTATCACTAGAATCAATGCACCCTATTGTTTTGTGTTATATCATTGTTAAAATGTACAACTACTTGATTATGCTAAATCATTTTTTATTATATCATCACTTATCAATGCAACTAATTTATCTATATCATTTATCATTGTGTTAATTTTCTTCGATTATCAATCATTTACCCTCAAATTTAATATCTGCAATACTTTAGTCCCAACCATGCATGTTCTTCATTATAATTTATTCAACTTAAAACTTAGTACGGTTGTAGCACACATAACTGGGGTGGTCCTCCAATGCGCAAAGGAGAGCAATACCTACCCTACCGATCCTCTTGTCTTTGATTCTATAGTCTACCATAGATATATCAATTATCCAAAACCCTAAATAACGTATATTGTATGAATAACATATGTGATAAATTTGCTACACACACACACACGTTGATTTGTATTCATTCAAAGTATATATATATATATATATATATATATATATATATATATATATATATATATATATATTTGATGGAGCTCACATAATGTTTTGTTTTATTAAAAAAAAATTACCATTTTAATGTTTTATTATTATTTTAATGTGTTGTGTTACATGAACATCTCCCCCATATTGGGTTGTAGAGCACCTCTCGATGCAATAACTTCTTCATCTGGAGTCGTATTTTCACCCAGAAATATCTCAGACTACCACAACATAATGAAGAGCACAGATACATTAATCAAACCTACAAAATCATCCTATATATTTAGTCAAAAATTTGGGAGCATCAGGGACTCTGAATTGACTTGTAAACATGTGTTGGAAGGAGGCATAATTGGGGGCCTCTAGGGCCAAATTGAACCAAATGAAAGGGAATCCATTTTAGCTACAAAAATGTAGGATTATATAAACTTGTCAATTCCAGTGTTCAACCTATAATTCAAATGTAATTTCATTTTTTTCCCTAATCATCCCTCCACCTAGATTTTTCCCATGACCTTTCTAAGGCCATATCTTGCTCATCAGGAACGAAATTTGTGCGAAAAAAAATGTGATGAAAATATGGTGGACAGAGCTATATCTTGAAACTATAAAATTTCATATTTGGGTTTTTTTAGTACGAGGGACCATCCTTCCAAGTGTTCGGGCTCAGGGCTCCCTTAACCAAATCAATCCTGGATTGAAGCCTTCCTTCACTGACTCTCAAGGATATGTGTAGGAAGAAAAGGGGGACCAATAATAGGTTTGAAAATTTCTCAAATAGTAGGCACTTCCTTACTTTCAATGACCAAACTCAATACCCCCCTGCCATCCAAAGTAGGCTCACTTTTCCCAAAGACTTGGGCCTTCACCCTAGTGAATTTGATAGCCATTGATGGTCATTCAGAAATCCCAAATTCACTAAATTACAACTAAAAAACATGGCCAACAATCAAGATTCCATTGGGATGGCACAAATCCCAAGGTAGATGATGAGGTGGCACCCATTTTTGTCATTTTCCATAAATGAATTTTTGTAAAAGTTTTTGTCTTAAATGATTTATGTTTTGGATTAAAATATTGTAATTAAAGTATCAAATCAAATCATATTTGATTTATTTTTGGAAAAAGGACAAAACACTTTAAGTTTGGTCCACTTGTCACTTTTCCAAAGGTTACAAGTGTCTTATAACCTAACCCTATCCTTTTCCTCTCCCTTATATATAAAAGGAAATATTTTGTACAAAGGGGGTCTTGATGAATATAGCATAAAATCTCTACTGATTTTTCTCTGAGAGTTATAAGTGTTTGTTTGTACTTGTTATCCTTTCGCTTGTTGGACTTGTTTGCTTTCTAGTTAAGGGTTGAGGGGTAGTAGTATATACTACTTATGTTAGTTATCTCCAAGATGGATTGGTTAGTAGGCATTTCTTGTTGCTACCATGGGTTTATCTTTCTATTTTTCACTTACTAACAACGGTGTTTGACTTGTTTAAAGTGATTTTGTGCATATTTCATGATGGAAATAGACATATCCATCTGTAGTTAGTGGTCAAGAGGTCTAGGGGTGTTGGGTTAAAACTAATTTATCTACTTGGATCTTACCTTACTATCATAAGTTGACCTAGTTCCAGATTTAACAAGCTTCCAACAAAATCCCTTTAAACTATCATCCCTCCTAGTAAACCAGAAGGCAACGCAGTACACAGGGTGCACTGCACGGTCTCACCCGAGATATTTCTATGGGTGGCTGCAATGCTCAAATGCTTGCAGCCTGGGAATAAGTGGGGATCTACGGTTGTACCTTGTAATCTTCATTTATTTAGTCTAACGTGTTAATTAATCAATCACTCTTACTCATGCATGTGGAATATCATATCTAACTAGTCCCTTCATTCATTCATCTAGCATTTAATCATTAACAACAATGGAGAGGCATAACATTCAATCACATAACACAAGTTTTACCATGGTTCACCCCCTCTTGGGCTACGTCCACAAAGATTTGGCTCTAAAGCTCTTTTATTATGTCTCAGAAATATCTTACGTCACGCACGTTTATAGTCTTAGATCTTAGAATCTCAAGAGGCTTCTCGATCCCTATGAGGATGAATAGATCACACCAAGCTCCTCAGCCTGTGATCTAACCCTCGGGATCGAGTTGCTCGACTCTTCTCCAGCTCTCCAGGTTACAAAAATGTTGCAGTTCTTCCCTTTCTCATTCTTCTCTATGTATCTCTCTATTGGTTCGTCCCCTAGACATCCTAAGTTCTACTTATACATACTCTTGGATTATCATCCATTATAATATCATGCAAAAACCCCAACCCTAGTGTAGTTAGGTCTCGCTTGCATGCGTGCCTCGCATGCTTCCCTCGCACATGCTACTTTTCCTTCCAACTGTCTTTTCTTCTACTTCATTTTTTTCTCTCCAAAAATGGCCTTTTCCCTAACATGGGCCTTCTCCCAACAAGCCCCCAACATTGACAGTGTGGCTCATCCCGAGTCACTATATAACTCTTGCATCGGCCACTGCTTGTACCAATGCTTCATACATGTGTATTATTCATTGGCACTGCTCCTGAGCCTAGTTGCTCTTTGTTGTCATGGCTTCGACCACCTGCATAGTGATGGGTGGTCTTAAGATCTCGCCCCCCTCCAAGACTATCTGTTCGAGGCATGCTTTCACTGTGTGGATCTCCATGACTAAATTTATTTCCTTTTCCTGTAAGCACTCCAACTGTGTCTATCGTGCGATCTTCAGTTCCTGTACCTCTTTTTACTCTGCCTTAAGGTTCTTCATTTTTGTGGTTGTATTAATCTTCTCTAGAAGGGACATTGTCCTCTGTCACTACTTGACATCTTCCATTGTTGTGTGCAATTTATCTTCCTTTCCTTGTAGCTCTTATAGGATCCCATCTTCTAAGAGTTGACTCCATAGCTAGTCGCTTTTCTCCAGTAGTTCTACCACCTTATGTATATTTTGCGCGATGTTTTCTACATCTTATGTCGTATCTTGCTCTCTTTGCACTCAAACTGCTGGCGAAGTCATAGGTACTGTGCACTCCTCCAGTTCCTTGATCTTCTCTTTATATTGTTTTAGAGTTTGCGCTATCTTTGTTATCTTCTCCTCTGAAGATGTTTCTTCCCATACTGTCTCATATGAGATAACTTGAAATAATGTGTCTATTTGGGTCTCCATCTGGCCCACTTTTTGTTTCACTATCTCTTTCCTCTTCCCTTCCTGGTTGATGGCTTCCTTAAGTGCCATATTTTTTTCCTGTGCTAGTTGTAGATTTGCCTCGTCAGACCTTGATCTGGATTGAATCTCCTGTGCAACGCTAACCTGTAACTTATACAACTCTTTTGTTGGTGTCGTGGACATCACCAAGTCTAACGTTTTGATATCCTTCATGGGATTCTGCATCATTTCCTCATTGATGAACAACATGTCTGGTGTTATGATAAAGTTAACATTTCCTTGTACTTTGATTTGTATTGTTTCTCCGACCGGTGCTCCTTCTCTTATTGGCATCGGTTTGTCCTTTTGTTGTTGTTTCTCCTTGATCTTCAACTATTATAACACAGTTTTTACCTCCTGTACTTGTTCCAAAATTGATGCTCTATGGTTTTCTGCATTTTTGTATACTTATGACAGCTGATATTATATTGTCATGGCTATCAGTTCTACATCGTCTTCTATTAGTGACGTTTCCATTTGTTTCTTGTCAGCCTTTTCTTTCTTCCTAGCACCACTTACTTGCGTCATTGTTCTCTTTCCTTGGGCATCTAGCTGCTCAGATGCTTCGGGAATCTGTGTATCCATGTCAGTGTCCTCCTCAACTTCTTCATCCATAGTTATGTCTTGTGCCTCTGTGTTCCCTTTCTCTATACTCACCTATCATGTTGGTCCTCCCAATACCTGCTTTATAGCTTGTGGACTTTGTGTTGGACCATGTTGTGACGTATTTTGCGTCCTATTCTTCTTCTAAATGGAGTTGTTGTCCCCCCCTATCCCTATGGTTGTTTTCTTTTATGGGGTAGCATCATTCCTTCTTATCTGTTGCATGGGGAGTGTGTTGTCCTGTGTCTGGACTTGTACTGGTGGCATTGCACTTGGGATCTCTGGTAATTTCCACTCCTGAGGCCACCCTTGGACCTCCATGTGGATGTCCTGCGTTGTCACACAATACTTTAGTTGTAACCACTCCTTGGTGGGGTCCTTCTTTTCTTGTAGCCACATGTTATGGCATGATGCGTGAAAATTGGCTATCTGTCCATACTCCAGGACAGTTTCTAGTGAGATCCTCCATGTCTCTGTCACGTTGTTCTGAATCTTTGTTAAGTATTGCGTGAACATGTCATTGTTGAATTTCTTTACCTTGGGATAGGCGGTGCTTCGCAACAATGTGTAGTGCGTTGTGCCACATTTTCTTGTCCTGGTGAGGAACATCATATATGTTGGTTTGTGCCACCCTATAAGTGCAATGAGGATGAGTAACCATGAATAGTGCAACTCAGAGCCCTAGTATTGCACATCTTTATATTCCTCTAGGAATGAGTTGAGTAGGTGTGGGGCCTAGCTCATTGAGCTCCCCTTTGCGCACAACACCACAGCTGCTACTACTCCTGCGGGCACTTCTTATTTTTGTCCCTTGCGCATTAATTTGCAATCGCGAAATCTAGTTGCAAACCAAATTTTAGGATCATTGATGTCATTGATCCTAATTCCTATGTTCCCCTTCTCTGCATCGTACTTCTATTTAATCTCATTTGAGATGGCCTTTTCCCGAGTCTTGTCATCTAGGTATTGCTTCGGCTTCTCCCCATCTGTGGGTAGCCCTGTAATTTCTGTGATGAGGTCAACATTGATCGGTATTGGCCTGTCCATTCATAGGATTCCTCCATGCACCCTTGCTAGAAAATGTTTAACACATGAATTTATGTATTTTCCCCACCCGAAGTGTGGTATTTCTAAGAGATTCATGATACCTGTGTTGTATAAGCCTAGGATCCACTGTGTAGGCTCCAACAGTGGCACGCTTGATGGGCCCTCTCCCCTACTCTCTAGGTAGCTCTGCGTTGTCAAATATGGGAAATTTGTGGCATCTGAAACATCGTGGTCAAAGTATTTAAGGTCGTCGACTCCTCTTAGCATGTTATCCCCAGTTTTCACTTCCTTGGGAATTTTTTGCATTACTATACTTAGCTCTGTCTGGGTTCGTTGTACGCCCTGTGCACTGGTTTCTTCTCACAGCTTATTTTTCCCATTTGGGGATGATACTCCCCCCTCTTGATCAGTTTCCTTCTCTAGTTCCAACTCCAGGCCCTGTTGTGTGGATTCCATGGCCAATTTTGTTCCCTACGGCTCTTTTTCCCTGGTTGTGTCAGGTTTCATCCACACAACATCCTCTCCTAGATGCTCAGGCTCCTGTGTGGAATCATGTTCCACTTCCACATGTAAAGTGGTTTTATCATATACTGGTGTGTGGATTTCATCCACATCCACCACTTTCGGCATCTCATTGGTTTCGTCATGTGGTCCCCGTGTAGTACTATGGATGCTTCGCCCAGTTCTGCTTGGTGCTCCAACCCATGATGGTTACATGGTGGTTAATTTCAATCAACCATCTCTCAATTCGATGGTTAATATCGCAATTCCACACTTCAATCATTCTTCCACTCGACTTGGCATTTTTCTCCTTAGCCAAAATCAAAATGGGTCAGTTTTCCCTGCTCTTTCTAACTTGATAGTGTGTCAGGGAAATGCTAGTTGTGTCGCACTAATACTTGCCTCTTTTTCCCCTTTTCATTATGCTTCCTATGCATGGTACCTTTTTACCCATTGAACCGATATTCTTCGTGTCATTTTTTTTCGAACGTTTATTTTCTTACCGCACACCGTTCCATTTTTCCCAGTCCTGTTCTATCGCGGTTTTCCATGTGCATTGAATTATTCTCTCTCTTTTTTCGCAGTAACTTTCTAAGTGTTAGGAGGTCAAATTTTCTTGTATATCTTCATTCGAATCCCATTGATCATTCCTTTAAATTCCATACCTCCTAAATATTTCAATTCTATAGCTCCTCCATCTGTGATAATATTTACTTCATATGGTCCCAACCATTGTATTCTGAATTTTCCTAGGTGCTGAAGAAATTTATTTTCATATACCAAGACTAGGTCTACTTCCTTGAAACTCTTCCTTTTAATGTGTCTATGAAAAGATTTATCCCTTGCTTTCTCTACCTCTTGGTGAAATCCTGTTGGGATCCTATCTTCCTCCATCTACATCAGCCGACTTAGTCGTTCTTTGATTTATCCTTGTTTTGTCATGTTAGTGATTGTTTCTACGTGTAGACTAGGTACCAAACAATCTAATGGAACCACTGCTTCTTGTCCATATACCAACATGAATGGTGTCTGTCCTATCAACCTTTTGCATTTAGTCCTATACACCCATAGTATTGTTGGTATCTTCAAGTCCCAATCATCCTTGTTGACATTGCAGATATTTGTCAATGCATTCTCTAGGATCTTATTAAAGGCTTCCACTGTTCCATTTGCTTGAGGGTGATATGGTGTACTCTTTTGATGATAGACTTCAAACTCCTCGGTCATATTCCCAATAGTATTGTTAATGAAGTGAGTGCCTCAGTCACTCATCAGAATACTTGGGCATCCAAATCTAGTGATCACTTGCTCAAATAGGAAGTGTGTTGTTGTTTCTGCGCTGCAATCTTTTACTGGTGTTGCCTCTTCCCATATCATTACATACTCTGTCGCAGTAATGATATAGCTTTCTCCTAACCTCTTTGTTGGTTGGTTAATTGGTCCCACAAAGTCTATTACCCATTTTTCAAAGACCTAGAAGGTTACTTGTGGTCTTAGGGGAATCTCATCCCGTCGATTAGGTTTACCAACCCTCTGACATACATCACATCTCTAGCAGTAGTCCTTTGCATCTCTATGAATGGTCGACCACCATAGTCTTGCATGCAATACCTTATGTGTGGTAGATTTACCAACATAATGTCCTCATCTTATTACCTCATGGGCCTCTACTAAAATCCTAGGTATTTCATGTTCTAGTACACATATTCTCAAGATGTTATCTATACCCATCTTATATAATTATCCTACGATAAATTAATAGTCTGCAGCTCGGACTACCATATTTTTCTTCTAGACAGTGTTGAATTCTTTTGGCACGGTCCCTATACTCAAGTATTGAATGATGTTAGAAAAGTATTCATCATATATTTGGACTGAAAATAATTGTGCATTAGGGAAGTTGTCCTCTAAGTTCGTAGGTTCCTCTCCATTAGTAATCTTTGATAGGTGATCAGTTCCTGCATTCAACTTCCCTAGCTTGACGATTAATTCAAAGTCAAATTCTTGGAAGAACAGTAACCATCTACAAATCCTCCCCCCCAACATAGTCTTATTGACTAGGTATTTGAGGGTTGAATGATCTGTAAACATCTTGAAATGTTTTCCCAGTAAGTAATGTTTGAACTTCTGGAGTGCATAGACCATAGATGGGACTTCTCTTTCTGTGGTATTGTAATTCTGCTTTGACTTTGACATATTTCTGCTAGGAAATGCTATCGGATGGTCCAATTCCCATGTCCTTGGTTGCACCAAAATAGCTCCAAGTGTTATAGTTGATTCATCTACATGCACATAAAATTTCTTTTTCCAATATGGGAATACTAGTATTGGTATTGTTACCATGTTCTCTTTTAGAGTGTCCAGTCCTCACTGACAGTCCTCATTCCATTGAAATTTACTATCTTTCCTCAACAGTTTCTCCATTGGCATAGTGATCTTTGCATACCCTTTTATGAATTTCATGTAGTAGACTGTGTGTCCCAATGTTTCTCTCAACTGACGTACTGACTTTGATGGTGGTAGATTAACAATCACTGCAATCTTGGTAGGATCTACTAGAAAGACTTTTTTGCATACTATATGGCCCAATAGTATCACAATCAGTCTTCCAAAGATGCACTTCTTGATATTTAGTGATATTTGACACTGCCTTCATATTTCTAACATCAGCCTTAACACCTCTACATGGTCCTTCAACAGAATATATATTGTACAATCATCCAGGTATACCTCTAAAAAATGATGGATGAATTCTTTAAAACAAGCTATGACTACTCTTGAGAATATAGCTGGTGCATTCATTAGCTCAAAAGGCATGACTGTGTATTGGTATGATCCCCATCCTTTGGAAAAAGTGGTCTTGTACCTATCTTCTGGGGCTATCTTGATTTGATGGTAACCTGAGAATCCATCTATGAATGAGTATGCTTCCTGGCCTCCTACATTCTCTAATACCTCATCTGTGAAAGGGGTAGGGAAAGGGTCATGAAGGCAAGCATAATTAAGCTTCCTCAGATCAACACATATCCTTATCCCTCTCTGCTTCTTCTCCTGAACTACCATATGGATGACCCACTCAGATTCCTCCACTGGATCTATGATTATGGCCTCCAACTTCCTGTCATTTTTTGCCTTTACTTTCTTCTTATATATTGGGTTCAGTCGATATGGTCATTGTCTGACTGATCTAGCCTCAGATTTGAGAGGCATCTTTAGCTTTCCTAGCTCTCCTGCTATTCCTTTCATTTTTGTAAATTTTTTTGGGAACAGGTCATTATACTCGCACAGTAACTCTATTTTTCTTTCTATTGTTTTCTCATCCCAATAGTCTCCAATGCTGGCCATTTTGGGATTCTCGGTTGTCCCAATGTTAACTGTATTCACCTTGATCGGTGCAGCAAAAACTTTTGATTCCATAAGTGGGCCTTCCACCTCTCTTTCACCTTCATCTTTTGTAATCTGAATGTTGTGTAGGTCCTCTTCATCTGGTGCTTCTTCCTGCATATGGTAGCATGACATTAATTCTTTCAATGTCTGTCTGTTTTGTTGTTGATCTTCTATCATGAGTTCAACTTATGGTTCCTTAATAAATATCACCCTTCTGATTTGTTTTATTGTTGAGTCTATGTTGGGGTTCTCATGTTCAAATGAGAAATTGATTGTAAAGTTTTATTGTAACCTTGCCCATTCTGCAGTTCCTGTTCTACATACCAATTTTATGGAATTCCTTCTAGTGTATGAATAAAGTGATGAGGATATTCCTCTGGTGGTGTCATCATCCATAATGTTTTGCACTTCTCCAAGTGTTCCAAAGGTGACCCCTATCCATCATATCTCTGTATCATTCTGCACTTCTGCTTTGTGCCAAACCTAATGTGTAGTAATTGTATGCATTGGTACCAGTACCTAATGGTATCTTTGTGCACACCCCACCATGTTGCAGGTGTTTCCTTCAGTTCTATATCCAAAGCTAAGAGCCTTTGATTTGGTAACACTTCATCTTGATATCTTTTTAGGAATTCTTCTAAGTTATTCACCCCATGAAATCTAGGAGGTTCTTTTATATCTATACCTACCCATCATATTGTGCGGTCTATTCTTGCGCACCTTCTTGTGGAGACTTCATGTAATCTCTGCTGCAAATTTTCCAACCTTGTATCTGAGTATGATGTGCATAACATGATACTTCTCCAAATGAGTACCCCATCTGCAGTTGGATTCACATAGTCTTATTCTCGCTCGGTGATTCTGTACAGCTGGTTAATTTCCTCCAGGTCTAAACAAATGGGTTCTACAAACCTTTCTCCTTTTAATGGGTCTAGTGGCGCAATGACTTTGTACTCTCTCAACTCGAATTTCATATTCCTCATCTTCAAATTGATTATGGCCTGATTATCGAATGCCCAATCCAGTCCAAGAAATGTTGGACAAGGTGTTGTGCCATCCACTATTTCTATTACTTTGAAGTCTTCCTTGGTGTGCACTCCATCTAGATCTACTGGCACACCCTTTAGCCTTCCAATTGGTAGAACTCTGTGTTGATTTTCTAGTTTCAGTTGAACAGGTGAATATCCTAATGTGGGCTCTCCCATACATTCCCATGTCTTCTTGGTTAACACATTCACCTCAGAGCCTAAATCCAATATAATGTCCCCGATATTGGAATCTCCAATGTTAGCAATTATTCTGAATTCCTTGCTTGTCCTCCTTCTTGTATCCAGGTGATTGACTATTTTATGTTCTAATTTCCCCTCTACCTCTGAGTTCCATCTTTCTAGAATATTTTGAAAAATTTTGATAGATGATTGGTCATTTAATACCTTAACACAGGATTCCAGAAAATATTTTATGCTACTTACTTTTCCTAGAGATTGTGCTTCATTAGTATGATCCAGTAATGAAGGCATCTCATACGTTGGCCCATCCTAATTATGTTTCATAGTTGATGTAGATGTAATGTATGGATTGCTAGAATATCCCCTTTTCATTTTTCACATCAAACTTCTTATGTGGTTCAACATTCTTCTTCACCCATTGGTGTTGTGTTGGATCTTGTCTTACTGCGTCATTTCCTATATTAGTTCCTATGTGCATAACTATGTTGATATTTCTTTCGTCATCCCTTGCTTCTGTAGAAATCCACTGAGCATTATGATTGTTCTGATTTCTCTTTTCCTGGATCTTCCCCAATGGTTTTGGATAGTCTTTTGTATCATGATATGATGTGCGACAATACATACATGTCGCAGGTGGAAGTAGACATTCTCTTGCATAGAGTCCTGGTTGTTGACAGTTGTGACATACCATCGGTCCTCTGACTCTTCCAAAGAATCATATTCCTTGTCCTCCACTTTTGTAGCCAACTCGATCTTATTGTGGTCCATTGTAATGGGGTGCCTAGTTATACTGCACGGGATTATACTATGGTTGCACAGTATTTTACTGTCGTTGTGCAGTGTTATATTGTTGTGGCGCAATGTTATATGGGGATGGTACTTGGTTTAATTATGGTGTATCTTTCCCTGTCATCATCTCTACCTTTACCCTATAGGTATCTGATGTTCATTCCCTCATCAGCTCCATTGTCCTGAAATCTTTGTCATCATCTCCTACTAACTTGCAAAAGTTGCAATATGAACTCTTAGGCACTGTCTGGTATTTATGCATCATTGGACAGTAATATGGATCAAGCCCCTATGTCTTACAGGTCTCACACCATAGTCCTCCTGATGGAAAATGGTTTTGCAGTATTGTTTCCATGTACTACGTGAATGTTGGGCATTCGTTCTTGTGGTGTCCTTATGTCCTACATTTGGTACACCAAACAACTTCTCTTTTGTCCTTACCCCTGTTTTGGTTTAGTTGAAATGTTAAATTCTTCAGATCCTCCTTCAGCTCCTCTATGGTTGAGTCTGTCTACTGATATTGGTTTTCTTCCAGTTGTAGGGCTGCTTGCAGAGCCTCTTCCTGAGTTTGAAAATTTTGTTGTTTCAAAGGGTACTTCAAGTGTGGTAGCAAGGAATTGAAAAATATGTGTCTGTGTTGCATGTCGGTCATGACATATTTTATCTTTCCCTTCAATCATTTGAATCTTTGGTCAATCTCCCACACATATTCTCCTGGTTTCTGTCTAATTTCTATAATCTCATTCATGTATTGATCCTCTTAGCTAGGCTTCTGGAATTCATTTATCAATAGTTTCTTGATATCCACAATCATTCTAGTTGTCCCTGGTGGATTGTTTGCAGCTAATCTCATGTACCAATCCAGTGTGTGGTCTCTTAGTGTGATAGATAACTGCGCAAGTTTAGTGTCTTCATCCGTGATCTATTTTTATTCCTGGATCTTTTCACAAATGAACAAGTGCTTCTTAGGGTCCTCTGACACCTCTCCCTTGAATTATGGTAATCTGATGGTGGGATCGTGTCCCGCCATCCTGAATGTTGAACTAATACCTCCGCGCGATGTTGATACTTGGCTACGACTTCTTGAACTAGCTCCTCCAGTTATTTCTCCTTTACTAGATGTACTTCCTATTGTCTTCCTTCCAAAATTCAGTTGTCTAAATGGTGGTGTTATTATTGGTGTATTATTCGCACATGGGTTTATGGGTTCCACACTGACACTGATATGGATAGGAGTGTTTCCTTATGTTGTTGTTCTTGGACCTCTTGTTTTCCTTTCGTATGTCACACGTAGTATTTCCTCAATCTTCTCCATAGCCTGGAGATCCTCTACCTCTTTGTCATCACTTTCAAAGCCTTCCCTCGCGACTATGGATCTCTTCTTGTTGTTCATATTATATTGGTAGGGTACTCCACTACGCATTCTTCTAGTTGTTTCCATGCTCTACTTGATCTGGTCTTCTTCCATCATGATTGGAGCCAAGGCCTCTTCCTTCTTTACTTTATCCATTTCTTCCTCCATTTCTCTGTCTCTTGTTAGTGCTTCCCCCCTTCCCCCATGCACGTAGGGAAGTTTATCTATCTGAGGCCATTTTCATTACACACTTGTAGTAATATCTTAATGGAAGTATACAAAAATCTGATATACCTACCTTGACGTCCCTTCAGGAACTCTTTCTCTGCTACACTATAAGACTTCACAATATATACTGCAAATTCTGTGATAAATTCTGCAACAATGTCGTTTAACTCGAAATCTATTGTGCGCATAAATTTATTGTCAACTTCTTGTAAGTGTGTGATCTCCATAGGATTCCATTCTATCTTTCTGATTCGATTTGTAGCGTGGTTGTATTTCAACCTCAATATCCACTCCTGCAATACATGCGGGAAATCATAGAAAAATACTTCATGCAAGTCATTGAATATGTACTTGTCCATGTATTTGTGTAGTGTTAAATTTGGGTTTCTATTATCTTTCTTTGAAAACTCAAACTCCTTTGTTTTCAACCATCTCTCAATTCCTGCCTTTGTTGGGTTCCATGGTCTCAACATCCCCTTTTATACTCTCATTATTTTAACATTTGTGTCTCCAGTTCTTATATTCTTTTCACACTTCTTCAACAGATCGTAATCAATCAATCCCATTCTGTTCCTTCTCGAAAATGAAACCATTTGTTGGTTTTTAACTACTTTATCTACTATGATCTTACCTTATTGTCATAAGTTGACCCCGGTCCAGATTTAACAAGCTTCCAACAAAATCCCTCTAAAACTATAGGACCTTCTGGTAAACCAGAAGGCAAACGCAGTACATAGGGTGATTTGTGCGGTATCACTCGAGATAGTTCTATGAGTGGTTGCAATGATCAGATGCTTGCAGCCTAGGAATAAGTGGGGATCAGCGGTTGTACCTTGTAATTTTCATTTATTTATACTAACGTGTTAATTAATCATTCACTCTTACTCATGCATGTGGAATATCAAATCTAACTAGTTCCTTCATTCATTCATCTAGCATTTAATCATTAACAAAAATGGAGACACATAACATTCAATAACATAACACAAGTTTTACTGTGGTTCACCCCCTCTTGGGCTACTTCCACAAATATTTGACTCTCAAGATCTTTTATTATGTCTCAGTAATATCTTGCACCGCGCACGTTTACAGTCTTAGATATTGCAATCTCAACAGGCTTCTCGATCCCTGTGAGGCTGACTAGATCACACCAGGCTCCTCAGCCTATGATCTAACCCTCAGGATTGAGTTTCTCAACTCTTCTCCAGCTCACCAGTTTACAAAAATGTTTCAGTTCTACCCTTTCTCATTCTTCTCTCTATATCTCTCTATTGGTTCATCAGGTGCTCCTCCCCTAGACCTCCTGTTAGCGATAATTCTTGTCATGGGCTCAAGAGCATTCGGGTCTGCGAGTTGCACAGGATAATCAAGCGCAGCACAGGAGAATCCTTATTTTTCCAAGTAGCAGGTCAAGCAAGCGGGCAAAATGTCATCGGCAGCGTCCAGGGGTCTATTTTTACGAAGCAGATCGACATTCGGTGGGTATTTGCAGTCAGCCAAGTCATGCCAAGTATAGCGTAGATGTTGTTAAAGAGGCGAACGGTGTCAACCATCGTATCGGTAGAAGAACAGATCTGGACTGTTGGTTCGTGAGCAGATGCTTGTCACGAGATTACCCACATCGGGGACTCAGGCATCGGAGGTTGGAAGAATAAGTTATTCGACTTCACGAGAGGCGAAGTGGCGAGAAGATCAGAACCATCCATTAAAGAGGATGCGTGTCAGAGATCGAGGGATCTCGCGAACTCGGAAGTTCGCAGGGTAAAGGCCCAAATATTTGGTACTCCAAGTCGCGAGTTTGGGAGGTTGCGAGATTTCGATCGTTGGAGGACAAGTGGCCATAGCAAAGTGGCGAAGTGGAATACAGGTGGTAGAAGCCCTCGGGATATCGCTACGAGGAGTCCCGAGGTATTGGCATTAGGATTCGTGAGTTGCGAAGTGCCGAGGTTCGTGTGAAAGTGTGGCAGAGCATAAAGTGGGACCGCATGGTCGACGGGTGGACACGCGTTGGCTGGAGACAAAGTCAGCATTCCGTTGAATTCTCACATCTCGGGGACTCATGAAATAGGAGGGTGAAAACTCGACGGTTCAACCGGCGAGGTTGCGAGGTCGCGAGGACTCGGGCCCACCGTCTTGCCGAGAAGATCTCAATCGTCCACCCAGAAGGGACACGTGGTGCGTGATTAGGCTCCTCGCCTTCTCACCCCTCGCAACTTTGAAGATCGAATACTATCTCCTCCCAGCCGCGAGGCGCCGAAAGCGCCTTTGAATATAGGCACAAGGTCACAGCCTGTGGTCACTCGGGGGTGATAGAAAGAACCGCACAAAAGGCCGAAGCACCGAGTTTAGCTGCAGAAAGGATCACTGTGTTTTCCAGGTGCCAGTTCATCTTGATCTCCATCTTGATACCTTCTCAGAGTGAATGAAGAAGAGACAGGGTGGTTGAAACCTTGCCTCACTTATTAATTGCAAGGTATGGATGTCCCGGCGGGAAGCCTACCCGAGATGGTCCTCTGTACTGGTTTTCCCACAGAATCCATGCCCATGTCCTCGACTCACCAGGGAAGTCTGCACACACTAATTCGGCATTTAAGGGGTCAACTACCCCTTAGCATGAGCCATGCAGAGTTAAGGTGGCATATGACAGAGGAGTGCAGGCCAGATTTGATTGAAGAGACGCCCCATCCTGAAAGTCTAAAAACACCTCTGTTGGGAAAATGTCTTAGGAATATATATTCTTAGTGTTAATATTTTTGAAGTATCGATGGTAGAGTAGAGCTCCCTACTGTAATGTTTTAACAGCTATTCTAGCTTTCAGCTTATGCATCTGTATATGAGATATCTTGTTTTATGACAGACAGTCTTTCTCACTCCATCTGATTTTCGTCTCATGCTAAGAGAGTTCATGATAGACTGAGTCGCATGAATTATTGCAGTTCTGTTGTGATAAATGATTTATCATTACATTATTGTATTCTCTAGTTTTCTATATTTAAGTGCAAGAAGACCTTGCATTTGGATGCCTTCTTCTACAATCTGTTAGGAACCTGTCGTTTATAACAGACCTTCGCACTCTTCCCATATAAGTCCTCCGCCTGTTCACCCTTTACTACAGCTCACTGTCTGAATTTTATAAAGACCTCATTCACCTATGCATGCCTGGCCTAGTTTGGAGTTGGAATGATATCATTTTGAGTTGGCTTCCATTCGGTCACCCCATCTATAAAAAAACCGTGACATAAAACTGATGGGCGTCGAGCTCTGCTCCTGCAAGCAATCCAGGAGTGACTTCCGTCGCCAACACCTCCTAAGTTCTACTTATACATACTTTTGGCTTATCATCCATTTCAATATCATGAAAAAACCCTAACCCTAGTGTATTTAGGTCTCCCTTGCATGTGCTCCTTGGATGCTTCCCTCGCACATGCTTCTTTTCCTTCCAATTGTCTTTTCTTCTACTTCATGTTTTTCTCTCTAAAAATGGCCTTTTCCCCAAAATGGGCCTTCTCCCAACAAGGGGTCTCTTAAAATATCCCTCAAACCCTCTTTTATTTGTTGGTTACATCTGTTTATTTTTGTTTTATTTCCTTCTTATTGATCTGTAATTTTCTACCCTTTGATATTGTTGTCCCAAATAGGAAATTTGACCATTTTGGTCTATTTACCCTTTCGAGATAGCCATATTAGTTGGTTTTTTTATTATTTTAGTTTACAATTTTATGTTCTCTATAGGTTTGTTATGTTACTAAAAAATACTAAAATTTGATTGCTTACTTGCTAGGAGTTAACCAGTTTCCCATTTGGATTCACCTAAGTGGTTGAGAACCACTTGAAGACCTATTTGAGGCAAAGGGGCCAGCAGGGAAGCAAACAAAAAACATCAAAAAAACTTTTAAAATCCTTCCCCCACACTCAAATTTATAATTTTTTTCACTTCACTCAGTTTCATAAATCTTGCACATGTTTCATTGTTATTTTACCATGCTTATGTAAAGAAAATTATGACCTTTCATTTAATTTTTTGTTCATAAAAACATGAAATTATTCTTTGTACATTTTCATTTATTTAATTTCTATTAGAGAATTTTCATTCCTTAAACAAAGGAACTTATTGAGGCTCTCTTGCACATAGTGGCTATGTGACCCGCAAAGAGATTCAACCCCCTTCCTTTGAGTTGAATAGCGTAGGTGTTTACTTTATTGAATTTATTCAAGTACCATGCCATCTAAGATGAAGGGAAAAAGGCATGTAACCCTATGATTGGGTGATGATTGGGTTTCCATGTCATCATACCTATTGTGGTTAATGTCAAGTTTAGTAGGGAAGGTGAACTAGTATTCATTCGTATTGTTTATTTTCTCTTTATCTAACTTACAGGTTGATGGCCCTAAAGGGGCCATTCAAAAAATCAGAAAACAAAATAGTCAAAACATGTAAAATACTTGAAAACAAAAGGAAGGGGTATACCCCATGAAACAAAAACCATAAACTTTATTATCTAGCTA